>JASDQU010014707.1:138510-165408 GCA_032191745.1 Picea mariana | reverse complement strand
TCCAATAGTGGTGTGAAATACCTCAAATGTTGGCCTAAACAACTAGCGCAAGCAAATTATACCAGCAGTGAAATGTTCAAACACTAAGATGAATAGTGTTTTATTATGTATACCATAGAGTTGTGGCTTTATAGTGTTTGAATCATAAAAATGAAACTTTAATAGGTGTTTCCTTTAACAAACTATTTTAATAAATTCCTCATCAATTTTGCATTTTAGATGCGTGTAGAACATTTCTTTCTTATTCTTTTTTTTTAAGTTTAAATTTAGAGGAAATAACACGCAATTGAAATTTAACCATGCATCCATCATCAAAGGAAAGTCTCAGATATGAAGAAAATTGATTTTAAACCAGTGGATTTAAGATACAAAATGTATGATATCGTAAACAATAAAAGAAACATCTTACAAATAAAACTTAATGTCTAGTAAAGATTCAAAACCCTTCTATTCACGACTTACAATGAAAACAACCTAGATCTGAAGATACATAATCTAGAGAAATGCATAAGCCTGGTCAACTCGACAAGAGAGAGGCAAATCTCTGGAAAAACCTTCACAAGACCGGGGGATAATACCATTACACAAGACTCAGTCTGAGAAACCATTGATCCCTTTATGCTTTATGGAGTGCAATGTCCCCAATTGGAGAGGCGGGTGTGCATGAGAATTTTTAATGCGCATTTTAAGAGAGAAAACACAGTAAAGTGACATTGTTGTTTTTGGGCCATGATAACCTCTTAGAAAAGGGCTCCCACTCAACAGAGATTCCATTCATCGACTGAGAGAGAAACACGACCATTTTGATAAATAAATAAATAAATTTGAAATTCAAAGAAAGTTGGAAGCATTGATGTTGAGATTCAATGCCTCAACCTATGGATCCGAAGAGATGGGATGAGTTACTCGAGGTCGAATTCAGGCTCTGTGTAAACAAAAAAAAAATTAAAAAAATAAAACCCAACCTCCGTGCCGAAAATTCTTCTTCTGCTTAGAAAGAGGGTCATCTCTGGCCAAAGATTCAAGCAGCTAGTGAAATGTCTTCCTCATGCTCCTAATGAAGCTAACTAACCTCCTAATATCCTAATGTTCCGAATGAAGAGAAAACCGCAACTATGAGTTTGATAGGGGTGGGGAATAGAGAAATGGTTGGGCCAGGTCAAAGAGCCAGCCTTATCAGGTATTCCCACCCATGAATCAGGGGTTACCGAATATCAATAAGGAATTGGTGTTATACCCCTAAAGTCAGGGGAATGAGCCAATAATGTATATAAATATTTACGAGTGATCCCGAGTTTCTTCCCAACAAAACCACAGTCTATTCAAAACTCATGTTTTGGGTAACAAGAATTAATCATTTATAAATAAAGGGCTTTATTCATCTGTGCTGCGATGCTCGCTGCAGCGCCAGGGTGAACCATTTATTCCCGGCCGGTGCAGGTAGTGCTAGTGCCGGTTTGGTTTCTTTTTTTGGTATTTCTAGGACTCGGTATTAGTTTTATTTCATCCACCTGATTAGCATATCTAGAGCCATGTTATCCAACAGATTAGATTGATTGATCAACACTTTCTTAAATATGCTTGGACTCTTCTGGCCAAGTGTCAGAAATTTATTGAGGAATTAGAACCAACCCACTGGCTAGGAAGAAAGACCCCTAAGTTCTTAATAAAAAAGAAGAATTATATTGCCACTTATGGACCCCAGTTGAGAGATTTTATCTCAGCACAAAACTCCTATTTCATATTGGGATATTGAGGCAAAATAGTTCACAGGTCAGTGGTGGCAGGTAGATGGAGTATTTATAAGAGTAATGATACCCGTTACCTAGTCTAGGGTTGTGTCTGCAAAAGATGAAGTTATTTAAGTGGGCCATCGGATAATCCTTGAGCCATTGATCGTTTGTGGAGCTTGGCATCTCATTGAAAATAATACCTAAGTTCAATGGGGAAGGAGTCCAAGTAAGAGGATGCTGAGACACTAAGTAAGCCTCTCTAGGAGGTTCTAGACACCAAGTAAGGTGAGACAATCATCTCAAACACAGCATAACGCACAACTGGGGTATCCGAAAACACTCATCGTGGGAGAAGAAAATCACTGGACAGTCATCGGATAGTAATATTATGTGGAAGAAATATAAAAATAAATCTCTCCATAAATAAATCGATTTATGTTATTTCCTAACTTTGAAGGTGGTTTGTTGTCTTACATTATACATAGAGTAGGTGGTGTGTATAATTAAAACTTAATTATGCTCACTTTGAGGACTCAAATAGAAGGCAGTTTGTTGTCTTACATCAGAGAGTAGGTGGTGTGTAGAATTAAAACTCATTTATTCTCACTTCGAGGACTCAAATAGAAGGCAATTTGTTGTCTTACATATAGAAATAACTTCATGTGTCATACGTGGGCACTGAACTCGTCTTGCTGGGGGTGACTTATATATCTCTGACATTCTATAATAACCGTGCCTGGGGATGCACTTGGATATGCACCTCGATCCTCTACTGAGTGTTACATTATTGAACCATTCAATCAACAACATTTTGTTCTATTTTTCTTTCATAACATTAATATTTTCCCATAAAATTTAATTTTCCTTCCTCGTGGATGTTTGTTGTTCAGCTTTTTCTTTCATATCATTAATATTTTCCCATAAAATTTACTTTTCCTTCCTCGTGGGCTTACAACGTTTGAATATCGGGTTGATATGGAAACTGATGGAACTACTTGAATATCCACTCTACCTTAAAATCTTCTTTACTGATATTATTCCTCATCCTTTGAAAACTTTACAACGTTTGAATTTTGACTGGGTTTCTTGCTGCTTTGTATATACATATAACGGCTATGGATCTCTATCTTGAATTGAAACATATGGATTGTGGGTGGTTCCCCTACTTTTTCTCTTAAGTACCGTTGGTGGATAAATGGATTATGGTTTCCCGGATACTAGCGGATGACCTTTAATAATAGCTGGCAGGTGACAGAGAGCCATTGCCCCGACTCGACTTTGAGATAGACCTGATCTTAAGATAGGACCCGAGAGGGACATTTTTTTCTTTCCCCGTCCAACTAGAAGGTTCAAGTTCGTTGGTGATCAACCGTCTCGACAGGTCAGTTCTGTTTTAAACCATTTATGCCAAAAATGGAATAGATAGGTGCGAGCTTTTCCCCATCTTATGTCAGGAAACCCTATGAATCGGAAGGAGAACACAGAAAAGCAAGAGTGTCCTTGTGCCAGTAGTAGGGATCCACTTACCATCTCTTTTCAAAGACCATCTTCTCATTCTTTATTATGTAGAGAGACTTGTGCATTAACATATTAAAAGATAGGTCAAGAGATCAAAATTTTAAAGTTAAAACCGGGAGTGCATAAAACTAATGGTCAATATATCTCTTGCATAGCTCCGACACGCATTCTCGAGTGAAATAAGTCTCATTGTTGGAAGAAGGAAGTTAAAATTTGTGGAATAAAAATCCATTGACCAAAATGATGAAATCGATATACTCATCCTTTTATGCAAAGTCTGCATGTTTTTTCAAGAATGATTACAGAATTTTATGATTAAGATTGATATGATACATTTCAACTTTTGTTTTCTTTTTCAAGTTGTGATTCAATCAGAGATTGTACAAAACTCTTTGTGATTGACGCCAATGGAGAGATAGGAAGTACATTAAAATAATGGGTAATGTATCCCACACATGTATTCTCTAGCGAAATAAGTAGTATTTGCACAATCACAATCCGCCAAACCAAATGTTGCCAAGAAACCTAATTATTAATCCTTTTGTGTACAAGTTTGACATTTCATCTTCTTTTCCACCATCCCTCTTTTATAGTCATGTGAAGACAAATATACTTCGTTGATCAATAATTCACAATTATGTGTTGAGCAAGTTAATTGAACATGAAACATTTTATTGATTGAAGAGTACAAGAGAGGTCATTGTACTCATATATATATTTTTTATTTTCATATGTATAAAATAAATACAATATGTTAAGTCAACTTCTATACTTATTAAATTTTATTTAAAATAATATTTTGACATCCCAATAAGGTTTTAACAAAGTTTTAACTTATATTCTTGTTTTACCAATACATCTATAATATCAATGAACCTAGTATAACCATAAAGTAAATTTTATTAGTATAGTAAACATATATCTTAAAATGGGGCATTTTTTAAAAAATGTGGTTATCTTTGTATTGAGTGTTATAAAATTTAAAACTAAATATGTTTCTTTAGTTTATTATATTTTATGGAGAAAATTGAGTTTCTAATTGTTCAAATATCAAATTTTGTGAGTGTTAATCGATCTAAGATCTATATTAAATATGTATTATATGATCTGGGTTGTGTATCCATGATTGAGAAATTCATAAATGTTTTTAATTGTAATCATAAATTTTTTTAATTGTTTATAGTATGTATTAATTTATACATTTTATTTCAACCATCGCTAATCTAGTGATAACTAGACTTCCAACAAAGACAATGGCGATGAGCATGCCTAAATGGTTACGTTAGATGAACAAAGGTCTTGATGAAAGGTTCATATTATGATTTGTAAGTCAACATGGGATGCTTGTAATATGCTCGTTTAAAATAGTGTATGATAGACTGCTTGACAAAAATAACTTTCCTCACATATAGATGTTAAGAGAGACACTAAGATTTTATATGTTATATGATTAATTAGCTTATACTGCTATTTAAGGTTTTCATGATAAGAGGGATTAGTGCACGTTACAGAGAGTAATTACCATGTACATCACATCCCAAGCATAGCTACCAATGCAAAAAAGTTAGTAGGATACCTAGATGAAATTATCAAACTTATATCGTCACTTTTCCTTTAGTAAGTAATTCTTGTTTACAAGCAAGTATAAAGAAAACTTACACATAATCCTACATTTGCATGTATAAGTTTAGGTAGAACCTAGGATTCCCTAACCTTTCTAATAAATATTAGGTTGTGATTTAGAATCAATTAATCACTATGGTGAAGACATAGGGAAATAAGGGTTGGGGAACGTTGCCGCAAGGATCATCGATGTTGGCGCTACCACCACCATCACCCGAGTTAGCTCTTATCTTGCGCTCTCTGGAGGCTATAAATGAGATGCTAAAAGGATGCCAGGATGTAGATGGCAGAAGTAGAAAGAGTCAAATTTAATGTAAAGATAAACATAGTATATTGAATATAAAATTAGTTAAGCAATGAAATAAGTGGAATAACAACAAAGAATCGGGACGTAGAAGAAATCAAACTTTTACGTGGTAAAATGAAAATTATGTTACTACATCAAGGTACTAGCATATAGTAATGAGAGAGGCAATATAGAAATGATTATAAAACTACAAATAAATTAATATGAAAATAAGAATAAAAGAAAATAAATAAAGTATTAATAGTATATAAAAAAATAATAATAAATAAATAATTATAATAATAAAAATAACAAAAAAATAAAATAAAATAAATAAATAAAAATAAAAAGAAGAGTAAAATAATATAAGTAGATAAGTAATAGTAATTAATTAAGAGGATGGAGACGAAGAGGGTACATATTGAGGATAAGGATATATTAATATAATAGAGATATGAGTTCATATAGGAAAAATAAATGGTGATACTAGAGATTTGACTTGAGGAGCCTAAGGGATACCATAAAGGGAACATGTGTTTGGAACAATAATTGAATGGTTGATATAGTATGTTTTATTACACTGTGGTTGAGGTATGGTATTTGAACTAATTGATATTAGTTGACAAGATATTGACTCAACTCGTGCTCAGTTATGCATTAATTGTTAAATAAAATTGGGTTGATTATTAGAGAATGTTGGTAGTGGGTGTAAGAGACTAAAATAATTACTATCTACAACCACCTTGTATGAAGATTACCTTATGGTTGGATAAAAACTGAAAGATGAAATGCATACTCGATATAACGTTTACAATGTTCCATTAAAGAGAAATATAACTTACTTAAAGGAAACTAATTTACAAGTCGAACAATAAACGATAAGAATTTTCATCCCAGAACTAAACTTCTTCCATGGTAGATGAAGGAACTTGATGAATGCTAGTAATACAACAAGAAAGGGCTAAAGGCCAAAATTGGTTAGTAACATGTAAGTATAAAGGATTTAAAGTTGAGAGGCATGAAGAGAAATTGTGAGGGAAGAAAGCCCTAAAGTTAAGTAGTGATAGAGTGTAGAATAGACCCTAGGAGGAAACATGCTTTTGGATTAGGATGCTAACTAAAGAAAGGTAGACATGGTACTTGTACATGTAGGCACATTTGCAATAGTGAATTGTTGATAGAAAGCATTATTAGTTTTTACTATGATGAAAATGATCCTATACTAAACATTTAACTTGATCGAGATCTAATTTGTATGACTTGAGAGGAAAGTGAGATTAAGGAAAATGAACAAACTATGAAGTGTTGACATCACATGACAATTATATAGCAGTACCTTAGTTAATGTTCCTGAGTACGAGAATTTTTTTGTTATGGTGCATGTATTTTATCACTCAAGCTAGAGTGATAGTAAAGTCAATGATAATTGGTTATAATTTTTAAAATATTCTAAGTGGAATTATATGTTTGGCTTAAATTATAAACGAACTCAATAGAAGATTCACTTAACTAAAGAACCAATAATGAGATAAGATTATAATTGGCTATCAAACTAGTAGACTATTCTTTAATATACAACTTGAGAACAATAAATCTATAAGAGAAGCATGTCCTTTCATTAATTTAATTACTAATGGTAATAAAATAGAGTCAAGACATAGTAAGGTGCCTACTAAATAGGCATAGTTGCAATAAATATATTAATAGCCTCGACATGTTTTAATCAAGTCATTTTCCAGTGAGACCAATATAACACAAGGTTTGGTATCGAGAAGGATAAATAAAAGTTGTGTGGGTGGGTGGGTGTAACGCCCCATATTTCGGGATGAAGTTTCTTGAAGGGTGGGTGTATGTAATGACCCATATTTTGGCCTTAGGCAATTACAAATTCATTTTTTCTCAATATAGTAATTCATTGTTTAGTAACTATTTGGACTCTGTGAAACTGATATAGACATGTGATAGGTGTATGTTTAGACTTATTTGTGAGTTGCACAGTACTATATTGTGTGGTTATATGTTTGAGATGATGATGATTATGTGATTTAAACATGTAAATTTAAATGTGGAATTTTGGTACATGGATACCAATTTAAGTTATGTTGTGAATGCGTAAGATATGAAAGGCATGATAAATAATAAACATACATTTCTTAATTGAACGTCAATACAAATATGGATTCTTATATGAAATTATGACGTATATACATGGATATGGGTATTGATGAACTAAGCTATAGATTGACAAGTTATGTAATAACCAAATGACTGTAGTGTTGACATAACACCCAAAAGATAGTGTATGTTATAATTTGTACTTATGATTTAATTTATGGTTTCAAATATTGCGATGATCTGTGGTAAGTGTGGTTTTGACAGGACACACAACTTACCCAGAGTGATTGTTTGATGATGTGACTCTAAGAACAGTAGTTGCACAGCATGGCTCAATATAGGGTGTTGACCCTAGTTTTATAAGGATGGGTGGAGGTATTGCCCATCGTTGATCCTCCGAAACCTAGAGTAGTGGGAGGGATATGTGAAGTCACGCTCCCCTAGACGTGTGATGATGATTGTTGGTTTCCTGTTGGGGAATCTTGGTCGAGATGTATGACACTTCCGCTTACGGGTTCTATTTGGAGTTAGGTCAATATAGTTGACACTCCATCTTAGTCCAACAGAGGAAAGGATAGGATGGAACATGGAAGTAGGTTAGGAAGGAAGGATGCTTCAATGTTAGTTGAAAATACCGATTGGGGACTAGAGATGCCACTATTGTTTACTCACTTGGTTCCTACCATGTTTAAAACCCTCTTTGATTTCCTAGTGATATTTTAAGTGTGAGAATGAATTATTGATGAATTGGTGTAATTTAGTTCATTAAGATTATTAAATGATGCATTACTTTATCTGTTGTCCTACATGTCTTAGTGATCATATAGGAACTATGCACTAGAAGCAATGATTTTTTTGTCGTTAGTACATGCATGAGATATGTGTCTGCTATCTACGCACACATACCCTACCCATGTACACTAGTATAAGTAATTATTGTATTAATTATTAAAGTAAATTATTAACTATTTAATTGAATGTTTATTGAATATGTAAATTATATTGCATACAAATATCTAGAAGCATTAAATGTTTTTTTGACTTTGATAGATGGTGGGTGTGATGAATTAAATGAGCACGGTGGAGTGTTTTGTACATTTTGGGGAAAATTATCAAATAACATTTATTATCTAGCATGATAATAAAGACTTTTTAATTTATTTATTATTGTTTAATGCAAGTCATTTATATTTAGTTTTAATTTAATATTTTCCCCCAATATCTAGATAAGGGAGGTTGATGGATAATAATGAGGGGGTTGAGGAGACTTGGGGAAGTGTGTATGTTAACTTGATAAATAGGGAGAATAAGTAGAGAGGAGGGGGGAGGATGGAGAGGTTTGAGCATGATGAGAGGTTGTGAAATTCTTGGAAGATATAATTCTTGTGATAGTTTTCTTTGAGCATTTGTGCTTTGTTGTTCTTGGAGTCATGGGCATGGAGGGCAAACAAACTGAAAGGTTTCTTTGAGCTAGAAAGACGGCTAGGCTCCTAGTTGGCAGGGAGGATTCTGTTGTTTCACTCTAGGCAAGTGGGAAAAGAATGCTTGGAAGCGCCCATGACTACATTACAACTGACGAGCTTCGAGAAGCTAAGGAGGAGGTATTTTTCGATAATATTTGGTTATTGATATTTTGTATATACTTTGTTTTAAGTTCTAAATCATATAGTTAACATATTACTTATTTCATCATGTTATATAAATTTATCATTGAGCAAATGTAGAAGAATTGGGTAAATTAAAATCAATGGAATTATGTTAAAACGAAGTTGTTATTGTGTATGTGTAAAATGAAAGATTAATTGTTCAACATCCTGAATGGGTGTTACATGTTTCCATGGCATCCAACCTTGCATGAAGTTGTCTCATTTCATCTTCCATGGTTTCATTAACCATTGGTCTCTCCCTGCGTCTTCTTGGCGACATCATTCTTTCACATAGAGCTTAATTCCCTCTCTCATTCCACTTGATGAAAACCCCCACCACTCTTGGGTTGCGCACAACCTCCTAGTCTAGGATAGTTCACTTAAGGGAGATAAATTGTCTCTCAAGCTCTTGCTGAACCCTTGAAATAATATACCACAGGCCCTTTATCTTTTCCCAACATGTAAAGTTTTGTGCGTGAGGGTCTTATCACGTCGATGGAGAAATCCACATGACCTCGGGCCAAAACTATGGGATATGGTATTTAACCAGAAAGAAATCATACACTTCATAGCTATAGGATTAGGGAATTCTAACTACAACACACAACAATCCTCTTGAACACCAAATTTGTTAATATTCGAACAGAGGCGGGGATCAGAGACTCACAATACTTGCCTTGATCTAGTGTTCATGAAAATTATGGAATTCCAAGTTTCAAGAGTTTTCCCTTTATAAATGTGCAATACCTATGAATGCAAGAAATTTGAACTGGAAAATCGGATGGCTGACGTCTTCCTTCAATCAACGACCTAATATTACTCTAGGCTCCAGGGTTTGGATCTCTTCCCGATACAACACTTCAAATCCTCCAAACACCGAACTGGTGAAGGGATGGATCTATGATCCACATGTCCCTCTCAATAGGCGGTCAAGATCTACTTTGGCCTTTGGGAGTTCTCGAGCCAAAAAAAATTATGCTTCTATTATCTCAGACTACCGGATTCCCGAATCACTAGCAATATGCTGACACATGGCCTTGACGTGAATAGTCAAGATATTCTCCTGGCTTCAGAGCTTCGAGACTTTTTCACACACTTGCAACAACACTTCAGGTTCACCAGATAGCTACACTTCTAGATAATTTTTTATATGCAGACGTGTGTCCCCCATATACCAATGGTCCATATTAACTTCAAACTTTGGGACTTTGGGAAATTTGTCTCCTCCACAACACACACCCTAAAATTGTTGAATTTGTGAAGTCCAAAGGACTTAAAGGGTTAGAAACCATGCACCATCTTCAGATATTATGGTTGTGAAAAACTTTGGCTTCTCCCGAACGGATCTCATCTTCTCAACCTCGAAAAAAAATTAAACCTTTCTCCACGGAACTTCACTTGCTCTTCTTCCTAATATTTTTCATTATAAATGATTCAAATATTGGTGCACAACTTGTGCTACTTCTCTTGAGCTTGAGACTTTAAAAAATGTCATGCCCACTCCTTGCGCTCCCTCTCCTTGTGACTCTCTCAACACTTCTCTAAGTGTTTGCCTTGTGAAATATTTTCACTCACTTTATATGTGCACTCCTTTCACTCACTCTATGAAATTCACTCTATCTCTCTTGAGCTATCAAGTCTATAAACGACTCCACCTTCGCACTCCTTGCATGGCCATTTTGCACCCCTTGAATGAGGATTTCATAAGAGAAACAATTGAAAACAGATAAAACAGATAACATAACATTACCTAAATAACTCATAGATAAGCGAACTTAGACATGTGAAGTAAATATCCTCTATTATATTCCTTCAGGAAAACATTTACAAGATTTCCCACAGGTCTCATCTTTTCTCTTTCTCCATAGTAATCACAATGATCTCAACAAAAAATACAGTAATATTCAACAACCTCTTTTGCGCATATATTACATACATTTATACATGGATGGGATTCACGAGCCTTCCTTTTGACTACTCTAGTGCTTCCACAACATAATGAAAGCATTCTACCGCTAATATTATTACAAATAAATGAGAATTTACAATATAGATATGAGTCGATGCTCGAAATATGTACAATCTTTTGGGAATTAAAGAAATTATAATCCCATGAATTTTTTATAATGGCTCATGCCCAGAGATGATTTTAAGGATGGAAATTTAGATTAAAATGTAGAAACATGGGCTATTCTTAGTAGTCCTTAATATGCAAAATATAAAATGTTTGGCGATAGTTTTGTAAAAATATTTAAATTTCCAAATATTTTGTATAGTTTATACAAAATTTTGGCAATTTTCAAGGTAAAATAATTTTATTGTATGGAATTTGGATGAATTGTTTTTAGAAAAAATGGAAATTAGAGAATCCTTTTTGGGGAAAAACAATGGACAATTAGCCCATTTGCTAAATTTAGCCCCTAAAATCATCTATTCTCATGCCTCAAAATATTACAGGCCTTTAATTAAAATATTTTCAAATCATTAAAGTGATGCACACTCCTTGTAATCCAAAACAAATTTGAATGTTCTTAATGGATGTTGATTTGTCCTCCACTTGGATGCATTGAATTTTGATGGTGATGCTCCTGCAACAGAGGGTCTAGTGGAAATTCAAGTGGAAGTATAAATTCAGATAGAAATAGTTATTTATCTACACCACATGGAGATGGTAGTACAATAAAATTCACAATGGTAGGAGAATATCCAACTATATGGTGACCATTTTTTCATGGAGAAGGGTCGGAGAAACCAAATAAGAATTTATTTATCTATGAGATAATTTTGGAAGTTAAGAAGATCATAGATCAATATAGAAAATTAGTGCATCTTGCAATCACATTCAGAGACTATTCACTGGACTGGTATATGGGTCGCGTAGTAAATATTCCACAATGACCACCTACAACCGTCACAGATGTGAAGAACGCACTAATCAATGAATTCCAGTGACCAAGTTCACTATATCAATACATGAATGAGATGATAGAAATCAAGAAAAATATATGGGAGTTGATTTGGGAAGTTGATCAAAATTTCAAGAGACTAAAAGGTTAGTTGAAGTATCCTATAAAAGGTAGGGAAGGGAGAGTGGGAGGGAGAGAGGGAGAGATTATTCAGAACCAATGTAGATCTAAAAATATAATCACCAAAAATACTTAATACACAATAGATCCATAGAGAAATATAGAAGAACCACACTTTTATTATCATAAAACACTTGAGGTAGGGAAACATCATACAATGGATCCTATTATGGAATGGATCCTCTTATATTCACTTTCCTCTTTGAGGGGGAATCCTCCTATTGAGATACCACTCCAAATACAATACTTCTCTTCATATCTCATTACATTGCATGAACTCTTTTATATAGTGCAACCAACCACCTAAGAACATTCTAGAGGAGGAACCTACTATAAGCATAAGTCCTCTTACATTTATTATATCTATCTAACTACCATAATTGGCCTTATTTGACACTATAGTGGACCTATTCCACTTTACATTGAATGGCCTTCACTATGGGCCTTATGGGCCCCCCACTACCTCTCTAGATACCTAACATTCCATCCCCCTTATGAAAGTGTTTTCATGAATGCTTGGTGTACAACCATATACTAGCGTTCAGTGGATAATTGTGGACCATAGTGATGAAGTAGACCAGAGAAATAGGGTCCCATGGATAAGTGTGGACCATAGTGTTGAAGTAGTCTAGAGAAATAGGGTCCCATTAATAAATGAAATCCACCACGCTAAAGTAGTCCAACCACCATTGTAAACTAGGGTCTATTGGCCCTTGACCATGTTTTGAGGAAATCTTGGTTAGGTGTGGCCACCTTTTGGACCTCAATGCACTGATTAAGGAAGGTGTGTCTAGGCAGAGCTGAGATTGTGGATTTCACTTATTTTGTAGGCTTTGTGGACCCAACAAGGGGTTTATTAGGGTTTCTGTAATGGGTTATGGGATGTCATCCCATGGGTTTACCCATGATTAGTCCTTATTTTAAAAGTATAAATAAGAAAGATTGTAAGGTAGAAAGAGACTTAGTGTGAGAAGCGATGTAAGAGACTTGGAGAGCGAAGTCTAAGTCGCTAAGTGAAAGTAGTTCTAAGTGATTTGTGTAAAAAAATGTGTATGCAAGGCTCTGTGATCAATAAAGGAGTTGGCTCTATGAATTGACCTAGTTTTTTGAAGGAGGATCTGGTGCTCAGTGCGAAAATCTCCTATCCTTTGCGAAGACTGGCTTTGTGTCTTGATGCACAGGAGCACATGAATGTAAGAGATTGAAGACTAATAGAGAAGACAAAGTAGTTGGTGGACGTAGAACCACACTAGGGTGAACCACATATATCTTGTGTTTTGTGGTTGCTTTGTGTTGTCTTGTTTATGCTATGAATGTGTTCAATGCTTTGATTATTATGATAGATCTATTGATTCTTAGTGCTTCACTTAAAGATGAATGAATGTTATATCTAAATTTTTGCTGAGTGCTAAGTGGGTGAAGTGTTTACTCTTTATTGTTACTACGTTGATCCATATTAGGGTTTGTTTTGTGATGTTAATAAAAACTAATGAACTAATGCATATCACCTGCTAAGTGTTTCTAGAATACTTTGTGAAGTGTTATAATCACATATATGTGTCCTATCTTGGTTACAGACACTTGAGTCCCATAACCCCCCCTACCTCTACCTTTGGTGAGACTTCACCATCTTTGCAGGTGTTTCTAAAATGACATGTAGTTAGGGTTCTGTTGGTGTGTTGTTGAAGCATTGAACCCTGGGTCTACCCCTATGCCAAAAAATGGTTTTGTTGTCAGGACCTGAAATTGTGATTGTTGGCAGTTGAAGTACATAAAAGAGAAGCTATGTGCATAGATATGTTGTTGTGGTGCTTATTACTCTGCTTGACTTGCAAATATTTGTGCTAAGAAAGAAACTTGATCTGAAGAAAAGAGGTAATATCTTAATAGAGGTAAATCTTTGTGCTTTGATAGAGGTAAGATAAGTGAAAATTTTTGTTTCGAAAGAATGAATTTAGGTATGTTTAATAGATTTTGTCTTAGTCTGAAGGCTAGGGAACATTTGGAAGAAATAATTTATCTAAGTAAAGATAATAGAAATGAAGGAAGATATGTTATTCCTATGCATAGAAAGAATTGTTGGACTAATAACTGGATGCAGGAACCTAGAAAGAAATTTTGTAGAATGAAGGTCCAGCACCGTGATCCCAGTGTGTAGTATAGGATAAGTTGGGGAACATGCAAGAGGAAAAGATGATTGACACTATGTTATAACTGCAGAAGACTGAGATATTTTTCTAAGGAATGCCCTGGTACAAGTCCTATTTGTCTTTGTTGTAAAATTGTTGGTCATGAGGTTGAGGACTATCCAAGGATGATTTATAAAGTTGAAAGGATGAAAATGAGACAAGAAAACAAAAGTCTAAAGACTAAGAAAATATTAGAGAATTATAAAGAGAATAGATTAGAGGAAGTTCAAACTACATTAGTACAGTTGAAAGAAATGATGGATCTTCATAAAGATATTAGTTTACCAAAAATCTTGAAAGTAAAATAATGCATAAGTAAAAGAATAAAATACTTCGACATAGACTGTGTCATGGATGAGGAAACACCAATCAATATTATGACAAAAGATACTTGGGAAATTTTGGGAAAGCCTGCTGTGGTACCTTCACTGGGAAGGATAGGATTGTTCATGGGAAAGATGATAACCTTATGTGGAAGACTTACTAATGTACATATTATTATCCATGGAACATCAACTAGAGAGGAATTTGAGGTCATTAATTTTGTTGAGAACAACACCCATTTCCCTCTTTTATTAGGAAAGACTTCGGTTGAGAAAGATTAGATCAGAAGGAAAGAAAAGGAAGAAGATACGAAAAATAAAAAATAATAACTAAGGGATTTCATAGCTAGAAAAATAGATCGAATGATAGAAGAATGAGAATTTAAGTCGAAGCAACATAAGGCAAGAGAATTAGTTGCCGAAGTTTAAAGAACGAAAGAAGGTTTGAAGGACCTATCTATGCAAGAAAGAAAAATACCCATGTTGGAATTAATAAGAGAAGAGGTATTAACTTCGAACCCTTTGAGAGAACATCAGTAGTGCGAAATCACTTTGCTAGGAGAGAATAAAAATAAGAATGGAAAGAGAATTTCAAAAACTATTAGAGAGACTCGTATTACAGGGAATAAGGCAAGGAATATCAATAAAAAGAAAACCAAGTTAGAAATTATACAAGAAGCTATAGAGAAAAGATGGAAGACTTCACAGACTGGAACCTCGCAGGAGGCATGTTCATAGGATTTGACCCTCATCGGAACAATAGAACTTCATAGAATGGGAATTGCCTTAGCGAAGCTATGTGAGCATTGGAGGCGACCTGACTGTTAGAACGATGCTCTGGAATGGCCATGAAACACATTTATAGGTAGATGGAATGCTTTTGGGATGTTGAGACCACACCATAATGGACATATTTGCATTGATGGAAGCATTCCTACCCATTGGAAGAATCTATTATGATGCCCACTTATTTAACCCGTCAGATGTTATGTCAGGACCACTTTTTTCTACCCTTAATTAATTGAGATAAGAGAGAGTTGATTGTGTGTCAATCTGTGATTTAGAATCTAGACGTTGTTGTCCATTTTTCCACTTATTTTTTCACCTACCCCGACCTATCCATTTAACAGTGAGAATGTTGGGCAAACCCACTAAGTTAGGGAAGTACTTCGAGGAGGTTCTTAAGAGGTTCATGGCTGTTAGAGCTATGTATGAAGGAATATAGGCATCATTCATGAGGGTATTATAGGATTTCCCTTCAACTTGACGTCATTCTATCCATGTTAGCCCCATGACTAAGCAACGAAGTAAGCATCGTGGAGATATAACGAATGCGAAGCAGATCCCATCGATCTTACAAGATTATATTCCACTGTTGGCTAGAATGATTAACCTTGACAATGTCCCACGCAACTATGAATACATTTTGATGATTGTGTATATCCCAAAAGTAATACGCATTGTTGGGAGCTAGTTAGGACAGATCCCACTACTGAAGAACAATGAATTCAACCTTGAAGATAGAAAGAACTACGCTATTCTCACACCTCATAGATATTTGACGAACACAACTAGGAAGAAGCCTCACCTATTCTTCTAGCCTTAGATTAAGGGTCTCACATAGTTCACTATACTCAATGTGATGAACATTCCCCATTTTGGTCATCATTAGGAAGTTAATGCTTGTGTTAATCTCCTCTTGTCATTCTACCATGGCAGATGCCTATGGATCGGCCGACAGATTAATGTGGATCTGGCGTTGATCCACTTGATTATAAGGTTAAGCATGCAGGGACCCGACCCTCGGAAATTTTACCCAGGTAAGGCTTCAGACTGCTCCCTAGAATAGCTCATCAAGGAGGCTTATGTTGAAGTTGAAAAGGGAAAGCGAGGCTACAAGGTAGCTTCTATCAGGGGTGGTGTAGTGTGCCTCACTTGAAAAATCAAATATGGAAAGATCATAAGAAAGAATCGCCCCACACAGGTCACCGGGTTAGTGTTGGACCTCACAAATAAATGTGTGGAGGGAATGCAAGTAAATTGGGTGAGTTTCCTCGTCAACAAGCTCAAGAAACACTACTGTGAAGCTCAAGATCAGGGATACGACTTCCACTTTAGCTGGCTGCTCATGTTGATTGCATTTGTTTCTTGGAAAATTCCTGAAGGAGTCACATTCCTGGAGATCTAACCATCGGAGCCATTGGCCACTAGTTTTTATACCTTGTGGTACACAAATGACATGTCCAAGAAATGGCAGTCGAATGTTGTGCTCCATGCATACCATCAACAACTGAAGGTTTCCATTAAAGAATTTTCGTGCATGACACGATGTACCTTGCACTAGTATAGACTGATAGCCAAGTTCCACACATAT
This sequence comes from Picea mariana, assembly GCA_032191745.1. NCBI lineage: Eukaryota > Viridiplantae > Streptophyta > Pinopsida > Pinales > Pinaceae > Picea > Picea mariana. The sequence goes on along the minus strand of JASDQU010014707.1, from coordinate 148,515 downwards.
CACCATTTTATCTATATCACTGAGTGAAACATGAGAGAAAGGAAGATTTACATTCATATTACAAGATGACAGACGAAGACATGGAGCCGATAACGAAGGAGTGGCCGAATGAGTTCATTGTACTAGTTGATGATGCATAAATCTCTGACACTGACATCATAGGAATCCCCCTTGTCACCTGGTTCAAGCATGTAGGACATTCCAGTGCAAAGAAGAAGAAGAAAAAGGAGGAATTCCATAATACAGATACTGATGAGGAGGACAATGCTTCTGAATTAAATGGATCCAGCTCACTAAGAGGAGGAGATGAAGTAACTGGAAGAAGAGGAGGGAATGAAGGAGAAAAGAAAGAATAAGGTGAAGCTACACCATCAAAATATCCCCTTACTAAATTAGTAACACCGCAGAAGAGGAAGGTTTCCCCGCAGAAACCTTCAGCAAGAAAGAAGACGCAGGCTAGCAAGCCCCAGCTAGAGGCCATGCTTATGGAGGATGACATGAGTCTAGTCCATATAACCATGGAGGATGCATCTAAGGATATATTGCGAAGATATGGAGAGAAGAAGGATGATATGTATGGAAGGATTGAGAAGGAATTAAAGGAAATGCAATATCCTATTCGATCTTTCCGTGTAGTTCCTACTGCACCTTCTTCATCACAAGTTGCAGAATTGTGGGATGAGCCTGCCCAATCAAGAATACTTGTAGATGAGACAGAGTCTTAAATTTAGAAAGTCCAATAAAAAAGAGATAAGGCTACATAAGCCTTGAAACAAGAGAAAGAGGAAATCTTAGGGAAACTACAAGTTGTGTGGTATTGTGTAACCACCTACAAATATGAGAGAGATTAGTTTCGAGCGATGCTCGAGGAGAACAAAGTTAAGATATAGAGAGGAAAGGACCAACTACTCATAGAGAATACTACGGTCAAATAAGCAGTGAATAAATCACTTTGATCTATGACAGGATGGTCATAGGAGGAACATGAATTGGTCAAGGTTCAAGTGGTGAAGCTTGTTGAGGCCATACAAAATCTTCAAGAGAGGATAGCAGAGTTGGAGATCCAAGAATTATAGAGAATGCCACAGGAGGTGGGATACTATAGGGAGGAATCCATTAAGAACGCAGTAGGAAGGATCAGAGCCCTCACCCCAGAATGAAAATAGTTGATCGATAGAAGCATGAAAACTTATGAATGCCTCACAAAAGATCTAGAGCTAAGGAAATTGGAAGCATAGTTACAAAAAACACAAGAGCAGGCACTGTCAGTATAGGCGTAGATGAAGATTCTTACTGCAGTTGAATGAATGAAGAGATATCAAGAACAATGCTCGGTACAACAACAGATTACTACCACTCACAATAGAGTAATGGAAGTCATGTAGAAGATGCAGCCTGTGCAGGATGAAGCCTGCAAGGTGTTTGAATAAAATGAGGGACAAGGATCACAATTGAACCAAGGGGTTGCGACAGTAGAACATTGCCTGGAAGGGCTTGTTATAGAGCAGGTGATCCAAGAGCTCACTAAGAAGGAGGTTCAGGCGAAGAAAAAATTCGACGTAGCTCAAATGAAGCTCAAGGAATTTGAAGTAGCATTGTCTACACCTTAGTGACTCAAGACGAGTCATGGGTGAGTGTTGGGGGCTTGTTGGCCCTCGAATAAGTTTTGAGGAAATCTTGGTCAACTTTGACCACCTTTTGGACTTTGATGCAGTGATCGAGGAAGGTGCGCCAAGGATAAGATGAGATCATGGATCTCACTTATTTTGTGGGCTTTTTGGATACGATATGGGGTTCATTAAGGTTTTTGTAATGGGTTATGGGATGTTTTCCCATGGGTTTACCCATGATTAGGCCTTATTGTAAGAGTATAAATAAGAAATATTGTAAGGTAGAAAGAGACTTAGTGTGAGAAGCGATGCAAAAGACTTAGAGAGAAAAGTCTAAGTGGCTAATTGAAAGTAGTTATGAGTGATTTGTGCAACATAATGTGTATCTAAGGATCTATGCTCGATAAAGGAGTTGGCTATGTGCCCTGACCTAGTTTTGTGAAGTAGGATCTGGTGCTTAGTGCATCGATCTCCTGTCCTCTGCCAATATTGGCTTTGTGGCTTTATGCAGAGGAGTGGATCAATGTAATATATTTAAGACTAATAGAAAAGATGAAGCAGTTTGTGGACATAGCCCCAAAGTGGGGTGAACCACATATATCTTGTCTTTTGTGGTTGCTTTATGTCGTCTTGTTTATGCTATGAATGTGTTCAGTTCTTTTCTTATTATGATAGATCTGTTGATTCTTAGTGCTTCACTTAAATATGAATGAATGCTAGATCTAAATATGTGCTAAGTGCTAAGTGGGTGAAGTGTTTACTCTTTATTGTTACTGCGATGATCCATATTAGGGTTTGTTTTGTGATGTTAATAAAATATAATGAACTAATGCATATCACTTGCTAAGTGTTTCTAGAATACTCTATGAACTGTTAATCAAAGATCTGCGTCCCATCTTGGTTACAGACACTTCAGTTCTGTAACCCCCCTACTTCTACCTCAGGTGATACCTCGCCAGCTTCGTAGGTGTTGCCGAAAGGGCAGGTAGTTAGGGTTTTCTTGGTGCATTTTTGAAGTGTTGAACCTTGGGTCTGCCCATTTTCCAATAGGGTCCCCTATCCAGGTGTTCATTTGAACTCCATGTGGAAGATATCAGCACCCAATAAAAGACTAAAAATGATGCTCCAAATACTGACACCTATCATGTGGATCCAAATAAGAATATCCATCCACATAGTGGGATAGGGTTAAAGATGAATATGGAAGGAAAAATACCATTGTATAATATGAAGGATGGACACTGGTAATCATAACTAGCTCCTAATTTAACACATTGATGTTCTCTACAGAAGGTGAAATAGAGTCATCAAATAAAAGATGAAAGTAGTTATCATGCCAGAGATTACAATTGTCCATATACCAATCCTCACAATATTCCTCATAATCATACCAAGCATATATTTCTTGAGTAAATTGTCTTTTCATTTCAAAGTACATGATATTCCTAATATATCTATCATGTGCTGCAATTATTCTCTCTTCAATGCTTCCATATCGCGTTGAAATTTTGTGTTGGAGGCTTCCAGTTTTCATTGTAGGGCCATGAGAGATTGAACATGAATATCCATGGGAAATAACACATATAAGATACCAAAGAAAATATCTAACAATTATCTATCCAAGGGAACTAATATGGTAGCTATCTAATCACTATGTGAAAATTTATGAACTCTGCACTTCTGTTGTCATCAAGAAAACCCCCCAAAATGGTTGATTTTAAATCAACGATATCTTCACTTCTTAAGCTCCGATATGGATGTTTTTTTTTTAATTGGGTTAAATTGTGAGAGAAACTCAGATATATAATTTGTTTGTGCAAATTCAACCTTGATCTACTACATAAATAAAAAAAATTCACCATCATCTGCGGAAAAAACCCTGAAAAATTGCAGATATTATAATATTTATATATTGAATTTCGAGACTCCATTTCAGACGATCTTAGTTTTACCTTTTTTTGTTTTTGAGAGGAACTCATATATACAACCCGTTTCTTCAAAGTTTGCACAAAAATATACATAAATTGTCTGGAATGTTGTGGCCCTCTTTTTCTTCTTTGAAACATTCTACAAAAACAAAAATTATAATTTTCCGACACTTCTTTCTAAGGAAAGTGCTTCGATACTACTTTTTAATAACCAAGGTAGATATAAAAATATAATCACCAAAAATATTGAATAAACTATATATCCGCAAAGAAATATAGAAGAACCACACTTTAATTATAAGAAAACCCTTGGGGTAGCGAAACACCATACAACGGATCCTATTATGGAAAAGATCCTCTCGTGTTCATTGTCTCTTCGAGGGGGAATCCTCCTATTGAGATACCACTCCAAATACAATAATTCTCTTCATATATCATTACATTGCATGAATCCATTTATATAGTGCAACCAATCACTTAAGAACATTCTAGAGGAGGAACCTTATAGTAGAGGAAGTCCTCTTACATTTATTATATCTAACTAACTACCATAATGGGCCTTATTTAATACTATAGTGGACGAATTCCACCTTACATTGAATGACCCAAACTATGGGTGCTCTAGGCCCCCCATTATCTCTATATTTACCTAATAGAGATGGAGAGGATAGAGGGAGAGGGAGAGGGAAAGGGAGATATATATAAACTTACTTTTCACTTTATCTTATTGAGTTATTTTTTGTCAAGTATTATCAATATCCTACGAACTCTCATGATATATATTCTATATGAATTATGTCTCCACTAGATGAAATATATAATGGTTTCTCTTATTTATTCACCATGTATCAATTTATCTCCCATGGATTTAAATGAACTTTGTTTTTCATTAGATTTAAATTTATAGATTAAATAAAACCCAACTAGAAAGTGAGGTCGCTCTGCTATATTTTCTTCAAATGAAAGTAAAAGAAACGAGACATCCTATATGGATTTTTCATTGAAAATATGGCTTCCATGGATCCTATGGCATATTTCTTGAGAATTTGTTATTCTCTCAAAATACCACTCCTATGTTGTCCAATCATCTATGGAACAAATAAAATGATAAAGAATGGAACCCTTTCTCCTCTTGGTGGCCCCGTATTTAACATAACCTAATAACAATCTAGGGTTTTGGTTTTGACTTCCTAAACCATCAATTGTGATAATGTTTAGGAGCTTATATAATATTCTTGAAATTACTCATGTTCCTAGCCCCATATGCATTAGTAAAAGGGGTTTATGTGGTATTATCTCATACCATGGTGGTCAACCTCGTAGATCAAGTTGTGAGAGGCATAACTGTCACATACAAACAACGATTAAGGAATTTGATGCACCATTAAAAATGTATGGGAGTGTAGAATATTGAATATTTATATAGAGCTCGGAATTAGGTCCAATAAAAATTTCATTTGATGCCTTAAAATTGATTTGGAATATTCTATATCATTTTCGACCTAAATCTTCCAAATTGGTACCTGCCACTAAAATGACCCTACATGTTGATTCCTCCAATTTTTTCCACCCTGAAAGCCTCACGATAGATGAAAAATAATATGATGATTCAATTTTGATCATATCTTTCCATTTAGGGAGGATTTTGTTCCCCAAAATATTTATTGAATGAGGTGAGGAATGTTTTCCTCTTCCTTCTTCCTAGAGTACCATTTTGATTTTCCTAGAAGTTGTCCTTTCAAACCAATATTGAAAAGGTCGTGTTGCCCCTATATTTTATTTTTGGACTACTTCTACAAAATTGTGTCCTCTAACAACTCTACTAAATAATTTGTTACCAATTCTTCTATGAAAGGTAGGACTTGCTCATCCTCCTCATCCAACATGGAAGGCTCATAGAGTTTGAGATTATCCACATTTAGTACTAAGTAAATGTGAATTTATGGGGGTCGGATAAGTCTATAGGTGTAATATCCCACCTTCTCTAATATCTCAAAAGGTCCATATCATGAAGCCTTAATATTATTACCAAGACCCTATAGTATTTCCTTGTTCATTTGTAACCAAACTCTATCTCCCACTTTGAATGACTTCTTGGTTGTGTGTTGATCATGTCTAGCCTTGTATTTTTCCTATGACTTCGTTAGTGCCTCATGTACTTGAAAATGGATTTGAATAATATTTTTAATGATTTTTTCTACTTTCAATGCATATCCTATGAGGTCCTCCCCCACTCATCCTTTCTTTCCATATACAACGTCCAAGGTTGAAGGTGGAAAATATACAAAGAAAGTTTCAAAAGGTGACTTATTAGTAGAAGTGTGAACTTCTCTATTATAAGAGTTTTGTGTGTAGATCGTATTTCTATCTGAGATCTTTAGATGCTTCTGATTGTAATCCCTCAAAATATACACCAAAGTATTGTTGACAACTTCTTTCTGGCCATGTTTTTGTGGATAGAATGTCAAATATTTGTTCAAATTAGTGTCCATCTTCTCCCAGAATGTTGTCCAAATGAACTGATAAATTTTGTATCCCTATCTGAGATGATGCTCCTTGGTATCCTAAAGTGCACCTAAACATTTTCAAAGAACATGTGTGCTACTTATTTTCCTTTGATGTTGTTTTTACAAGGCATGATAATGCACATATTATTGAACCTGTCAACTACCACAAATAGATATCCATTTCTCTTCCTAGTTGTTTGTAAACCTCCCACTTCATGGAAATGATTTCCCAAGGTCAAGTGGGTATAGATAAGGGATTTCATAGACCTCATTTCATGTTATTGGGCCTGCTAGTACAATAAAGTATGCATCCTCTAATATAATTGCATATGTATTATTGCATTTTGGGCTAGTACACATACCTTTGTAAGTTGGAAACTATCTTCCCAACACAAAAATGTCCTGCAACCTTAGAGGTGTGATCCTCTCTAATAATTTTAATTCATTTTTCTTCAGGGAAACAGATCTTGTTGAGCTTATAGAGTAACCCATTCTAGAAATCATAGTCAGCCTTTTCATCACCTTCTTCTATATGAATTTGGACTTGTAGATGTTGAAACACCTCCTTGAAGTCCTCATATTCTATTTCTACCTCTCAATATGCATCATGGGTAAAATGATCCATGTGCATCGGAGTTCCCAAAGTTGTAATATTAGATTTGGCTCGCTTTTAAATAATATCTATAAACTTGTTTGTGTTTCCCTTTTTATACGTGTTGACTAGATGAAATGGTTGTAAAAATCCCATCCACTTGTAATGTACATGTTTTGTTGTAGCTTAGTCTATGCTTGTAAATATTGTAGCAGCAGGTGATCTACGTGGATGATCGTTTCATTTCCTATCAGATAGTCGTTCCACTTCTTGATAGATTGAAGTATGGAATAGTGTTCATTTTCATAAGTAGGTAGTTTACAATATCCCCATGAAATATTTCAGAACGATGACATATCCACATTCCTCCTTGTAGCAAAACTTCTCCCATGGCATTACCACTTGCATATTCTCTACTTCAAAATACTTTTGAAATTTTGGTAATGCAATAATTGGTGCTTGATTGATCTCTCTTTTCATCACATTGAAATCCTTTTGTTGATTCTTCCCTAATTGGAAACTCTTACCACTCATTGATATGGTGTGGAGTGGTTCAACTACTGCTAAAAATGAAGAAATGAACTTTCGCAAGTAATGTGTTTCCCCAAAAAAAATCCTAAATTTAGTTTCATTTGTAGGAACTAATTGTTTCATGATGGAATTCATATTTTCAAGATCTATCTTGATCCCTCCTTCACCAATCACATACCACCAATACACCAATGAACTACTAAAAAAACTCACATTTATTAAGGTTAGCCAACAACTGGTGATTCTTCAAAATGTCTAACACATGCATGAGATGTGAGATGTGCTCCTCCTAGATAGAACTACAAGCAAATATACCATCCAACTAGAATATAACAAATTAATATAGATCTGGTTGTAATACATCATTTGTCAATCTCATAAATGTAGTTGGTGTATTAAATAAACCAAATGGCATGAACAAACTATTTTGGAAAACAATAACCCTCAATTCTTGTGGCAAACAACTACCCCCCTTATTTATTCTCATATTGATTGAAAAATTAAGGGGCCCTCCATTTCATTTTTGAGTTTACTTCCTCTGTAGTGTATTTGAATTTCGTTTCAATTGATTTGAAAGGATGGTTTCATAAATTTATAGTTTGCACTTTCTTCTCAATATTATGTTTTTTTTCATTGGTGCCTTAGATGCTTTGTTGGCTTGAAAATCCACTTATCTAAATGTGTGTTAGAATTGTTTTTATTCTTTTCTTTAAACTTTGTAATTTATGGAGAATAGAGTAAATTAAAACACGGTAAGGATTAGTGGAAACGATTGAAGATAAGTATGCATTTATTTTCAAATATTACTTTTGCAGACTTACCTCAATTTATTAAAGTTACCTTCTACATTTAAATATAGAAACATTCTTATCATTTGAAAATAATAAATTCACACATTGCTAAAATGCACATAAAAACAAATGCTAATTAAGTTTTTGTAACATGCCATATATTTTTCTATACATCGTTTATTTTATTTGTATATATTCCTTATTAGTAGTTTGTAACAATTTTTAATTTTTTCAATACATTTTATCATATACATTTAAATTTTAATACCATCATAAAGAAATGATTAAGGTTGGAATCTGAGTTCTCTTTTTATTTTTATTATTTTTAAGTTTCTTAATTACATACAACCTCTTTGCTAGAAACTTGTGCTCATTACCTCATAGTTGTTTTTATTTAAAAAGGCTTTCAATGTTATTTTTTCTTTTTATCACCTCTTTAATTGCTTTTCATTCCTTTTATTTGCACTAGGAACACGAATTTGTAAAAGGATTTGACCAATGATTATGTATTTTTTCATGCACGATGATTAATGTCTAATCATATGAAAATTGACTAGATCAGGGAGGAAATGGTAGTCACCATCTTTTAATAGTTCATACAACATCGTATAAAAAAATTTTAGGCCATAGATATGCATATGATCCCATGCAACAAAGGATTTATCCACCAAATCCAAAGGCACTACCATCTCACTTAATGACTAAAAAATTGTCATCATATCTCTGGGAAAATTGAAAGGTTCTAAATTAGGATTCTTCCAAGTCTAGAATAAAGAGAAACCATTTGATGCCAAGTCTCAAGGAAATATTTAGGGTTTAAATTATCAATATCGTTGAAATGAAAATGGCCATTTGTTTAAGTGGCAGGGTATGCATACACAATATTCTGGATATGGGTCTAAGATATTGATAAATTGTGGAGTAAAGAGAAATGCAGAGAGAAAGAATAGAATAGTATATTGGAATGTATGAAGAAGATATTGTTAGAAGAATATTGAAGAAGCTACAATGGAATGGGAGATGGCTGAGCTAAATAGGCTCAAGATAAACAAGAATAGAAAGTATAGCTGTCTAGTACAACTAGTAGTGTACAATCAGACTGTTGAGGTTACATTATATTTAACACTCCCTCTTAAACTCAACAGTTACAATCATCAGCACTAACTATGCCTAAGTGTTGTCTCTGAAAATAAAAAACTAACTTTCCTAGTGGCTTTGTAAATATATCAGCAAGCTGATCTTGAGAACCAAAAAATTGTAGTGAAATATCCCCATTATTGACTAGCTCGCGTATGAAATGAAACTGAGTGTCAATGTGTTTAATTTCTTGTGAAACACATGGTTCTTGGATAAAGCAATTGCTGATGTATTGTCATAGAAAATAGGAGTTGGATCCTTTTCTGTATGTGACATATCTTTCAATATTCTTCTTAGCCATATAGCTTGACATGAAGTTGAGGTAGCAGCTACGTACTCTGCCTCTGCAGAAGATATTGATACAATTGGTTGCTTCTTTGATGCCCATTAAATTAGGTTTGTGCCCAGTTGAAAAACATATTATGATGTGATTTTCTTGTCATCTAGGCTACCTATAAAGTCACTATTTGTGTAACTAGAGAGTTGATTACTATCAGATTTAGTGTACCATAAACCAAAATTTAGAGTTGATGCAACATATCTTAGAATTTGTTTTGCCATTTTCCAATGCGAATCTTTGGGTGATTCCATGAATCTGGAAACAAGGTTGGCTACATACATAATGTCAGGCCTAGTTGCTGTAAGATACAAAAAACTACCTACTAAACTTTTGTATAAAGTAGAGTCCACAGTAGGACCTTCATCATTCTTGCTCAATTTTGTGCCTAAAGGTATGGGGTTTTTTGTTGGATTGCATCCTTCCATGCGAAATATTTTGATGATGTCTGTTGCATACTTTTGCGGATAGAAAAAAATGCCTTTGGATGATTGATGAACCTCAATCCCTAAAAAATATTTCATTATGCCAAGATCTGTCATCTCAAACTTGGATTGCATGGCATGATTGAA
>JASDQU010014707.1:121256-138399 GCA_032191745.1 Picea mariana | reverse complement strand
ATATATATATATATATAAATTTTTCACCTATTATCAGAGTTGTTGTCATAATGAGGAGGGTCGTTACATCGTGGATGAGGAAACACCAATCAATATTATGACAAAAGATACTTGGGAAATTTTGGGAAAGCCTGTTGTGGTACCTTCACTGGGAAGGATAGGATTGTTCATGGGAAAGATGATAACCTTATGTGGAAGACTTACTAATGTACATATTATTATCCATGGAACATCAACTAGAGAGGAATTTGAGGTCATTAATTTTGTTGAGAACAACACCCCTTTCCCTCTTTTATTAGGAAAGACTTCGATTCAGAAAGATTAGATCAGAAGGAAAGTAAAGGAAGAAGATACAAAAAATAAAAAATAATAACTAAGGGATTTCATAGCTAGAAAAATAGTTCGATTGATAGAAGAACGAGAATTTAAGTCGAAGCAACATAAGGCAAGAGAATTAGTTGTCGAAGTTTAAAGAATGGAAGAAGGTTTGAAGGACCTATCTATGCAAGAAAGAAAAATACCCATGTTGGAATTAATAAGAGAAGAGGTATTAACTCCGAACCCTTTGAGAGAACATCAGCAGTGCGAAGTCACTTTGCTAGGAGAGAATAAGAATAAGAATGGAAAGAGAATTTCAAAAACTATTAGAGAGACTCATATTACAGGGAATAAGGCAAGGAATATCAATAAAAAGAAAACCAGGTTAGAAATTATACAGGAAGCTATAGAGAAAATATGGAATACTTCACAGACTGGAACATCACAGGAGGCATGTTCATAGGATGTGACCCTCATCGGAACAATAGAATCGCGTAGAATGGGAATCGCCCTGGCGAAGCTATGTGAGCATTGGAGGCGGCCTGACCATTAGAACGATGCTCTGGAATGGCCAAAAAACACATTTATAGGCAGATGGAATGCTTTTGGGATGTTGAGACCACACCATAATTGACATATTTTCATTGATGGAAGCATTCCTACCCATTGGAAGAATCTATTACGATGCCCACTTATTTAACCCGTCGGATGTTATGTCGAGACAACTTTTTTCTACCCTTGATTAATTGAGATAAGAGAGAGTTGATTGTGTGTCGATTTGTGATTTAGAATCTAGACGTTGCTATCCATTTTTCCACTTATTCATTCACCTACCCCGACCTATCCATTTAACAGTGAGAATGTTGGGAAAACCCACTTAGTTAGAGAAGTACTTCGAGGAGGTTCTTAAGAGGTTCATGGTTGTTAAAGCTATGTATGAAGGAATATAGGCATCATTCACTAGGGGATTGTAGGCTTTCCCTTTGACTTGACGTCATTCTATCCATGTTAGCCCCATGACTAAGCAGCGAAGTAAGCATCGCAGAGATATAATGAATGCGAAGCAGATCCCATCGATGTTACCAGATTATATTCCATCGTTGGATAGAGTGATTAACCCTGACAACATCCCATGCAACTATGAATACATTTTGATGACTGCGTATATCCCAAAAGGAATACGCATTGTTGGGAGCCAGTTAGGACAGATCCCACTACTGAAGAAAAATGACTTCAACCTTGGAGATAGAAAGAACTACGTTATGTTCACACCTCATAGATATTTGGCGAAGACAACTAGGAAGAATCCTCACCTGGTCTTCTAGCCTTAGATTAAGGATCTCACACAGTCCACTATACTCAATGTGATGAAGATTCCCCATTTTGGTCTTCATCAGGATGTTAATGCTTGTGTTAATATCCTCTTTTCATTCTACCATGGAATATGCCTATGGATCGACCGATGAATTAATGTGGATCTGGCGTTGATCCACTTGATTATAGGGTTAAGCATGTACGGACCTGACCCTCGAAAATTTTACCCAGGTAAGGCTTCAGACTGCTCCCTAGAATAGCTCATCAAGGAGGCTTATGTCGAAGTCGAAAAGGGAAAGTGAGGCTACAAGGTAGCCTCTATCAGGGGTGGTGTAGTGTGCTTCACTTGACAAATCAAATATGGAAAGATCATAAGGAAGAATCACCCCACACAAGTCATCGGGTTAGTGTTGGACCTCACAACTAAATGTGTGGAGGGAATGCAGATAAATTGGGTGAGTTACCTCATCAAAAAGCTCAAGAAACACTACTGTGAAGCTCAGGATCAGGGATACGACTTCCACTTTAGTTGGCTGCTCATGTTGATTGCATTTGTTTCTTGGAAAATTCCTAAAGGATCCACATTCCTGGAGATCGAACCATCAGATCCATTGGCCACTAGTTTTTATACCTTGTGGTACATCAATGACATGTCGAAGAAATGGCAGTCGAATGTTTTGTTCCATGCATACTATCAACAATTGAAGGTTTCCATTGAAGAATTTTTGTGCATGACGCGACGTACCTTGCACTAGTATAGACCGATAGCTAAGTTCCATGAATATCACAATTTTATCTATATCATTGAGCGAAAGACGAGAGCAAGGAAGAGTTGCATTCATATTACAAGATGATAGACGAAGACATGGAGCCGATAACGAAGGAGTGGCTGAAGGAGTTCATTGTACTAGTTGATGATGCATAACTCTCTGACACTGACATCATAGGAATCCCCCTTGTCACCTGGGTCAACCATGCAGGACATTCCAGTGCAAAGAAGAAGAAGAAAAAGGAGGAAGTCCATAATACAGAGACTCATGAGGAGGACAATGCTTCCGAATGAAATGGATCCAGCTCACTAAGAGGAGGAGATGAAGTAAATGGAAAAGGAGGAGGGAATGAAGGAGAAAAGAAAGAATAAGGTGAAGCTATAGCACCGAAAGATCCCCTTAATAAAATAGTAATACCGCAGAAGAGGAAGGTTTCCCCATAGAAACCTTCAACAAGAAAAAAGATGTAGGCTAGCAAGCCCCAGCTAGAGGCCATGCTTACGGAGGAGGACATGAGTCTAGTCCCTAGAGCCATGGAGGATTCATCTAAGGATATCTTGCGAAGATATGGAGAGAAGCAGGATGATATGTATGGAAGGATTGAGAAGGAATTAAAGGAAATGCATCAGCCTATTCGATCTTTCTGTGTAGTGCCTACTGCACCTTCTTCATCACAAGTTGCAGAATTGTGGGATCAACTTGCCCAATTAAGAATACTTGTAGATGAGAAAGAGTCTCAACTTTAAAAAGTCCAAGAAGAAAGGGAGAAGGCTACATAAGCCTTGAAACAAGAGAGGAAATCTTAGGGAAACTACGAGTTGCGTGGTATTGTGTAACCACCTACAAATATGAGAGAGATGAGTTTTGGGCGATGCTCGAGGAGAAAAAAGTTAAGATATAGAGAGGAAAGGACCAACTACTCATAGAGAATACTACGGTCAAATAAGCAGTGAATAAAGCACTTTGATCTATGACAGGCTGGTCATAGGAGGAACATGAATCGGTCAAGGTTCAAGTGGTGAAGCTTGTTGAGGCCATCCAGAAGCTTCAAGAGAGGATAACAGAGTTGGAGATCCAAGAAATATAGAGTACTCTGTAGGAGGTGGGCTACCAGAGGGAGGAATCCATTAAGAACGCAGTAGGAAGGATCAGAGCCCTCACCCTAGAATGAAAATAGTTGATCGATAGAAGCATGAAAACTTATGAATGCCTCACAAAAGATCTAGAACTAAGGAAATTGGAAGCGCAGTTACAGAAAGCACAATAGCAAGCACTGCCAGTATAGGTGCAGATGAGGATGCTTACTACAGTTGAATGAATGAAGAGATCTCAAGAACAATGCTCGGTACAACAACAGATTACTACCACTCACAATAGAGTAATGGAAGTCATGTAGAAGATGCAACCTGTGCAGGATGAAGCCTACAAGGTGTTTGAATAAAATGAGGGACAAGGATCACAATTGAACCAAGGGGTTGCGACAGTAAAACATTGCCTGGAAGGGCTTGTTATAAAGCAAGTGATCCAATATCTCACTGAGAAGGAGGCTTAGGCGAAGAAAAAATTCGAGGTAGCTCAAGTGAAGCTCAAGGCCTTTGAAGTAGCATTGTCTAGATCTTAGTGACTCGGGACGAGTCACAGGTGAGTGTTGGGGGCTTGTTGGCCCTCGACTAAGTTTTGAGGAAATCTTGGTCAGCTTTGACCACCTTTTGGACTTCTATGCCGTGATTGAGGAAGGTGCGCCAAGGATAAGATGAGATCGTGGATCTCACTTATTTTGCGGGCTTTGTGGATACAATAAAGGGTTCATCAGGGTTTTTGTAATGGGTTATGGGATGTTTTCCCATGGGTTTACCCATGATTAGGCCTTATTGTAAAAGTATAAATAAGAAATATTGTAAGGTAGAAAGAGAATTAGTGTGAGAAGCGATGCAAAAGACTTAGAGAGAAAAGTCTAAGTGGCTAAGTGAAAGTAGTTATGAGTGCTTTGTGCAACATAATGTGTATGTAAGGATCTATGCTCGATAAAGGAGTTGGCTATCTGCCCTGACCTAGTTTTGGGAAGTAGGATCTGGTGCTCAGTGTGTCGATCTCCTATCCTTTGCCAATATTGGCTTTGTTTCTTGATGCAGAGGAGCAGATCAATGTAATATATTTAATACTAATAGAGAAGATGAAGCAGTTTGTGGACATAGCCCCAAAGTGGGGTGAACCACATATATCTTGTCTTTTGTGGTTACTTTATGTCGTCTTGTTTATGCTATGAATGTGTTCAGTTCTTTTCTTATTATGATAGATCTGTTGATGCTTAGTGCTTCACTTAAATATGAATTAATGCTAGATCTAAATATGTGCTAAGTTCTAAGTGGGTGAAGTGTTTACTCTTTATTGTTACTGCGATGATCCATATTAGGCTTTGTTTCTTGATGTTAATAAAATATAATGAGCTAATGCATATCACTTGCTAAGTGTTTCTAGAATACTCTATGAACTGTTAATCAAAAATCTATGTCCCATCTTGGTTACAGACACTTGACTTCTGTAACCCCCCTTCCTCTACCTCGGGTGAGACCTCGCCAGCTTCGTAGGTGTTGCCGAAAGGGCGGGTATTTAGGGTTTTCTTGGTGCGTTGTTGAAGTGTTGAACCTTGGGTTTGCCCCTTTTCCAATAGGGTCCCCTATCCAAGTGTTCAATTGAACTCCATGTGGAAGATATCAGCACCCAATAAAAGACTAAAAATGATGCTCCAAATACTGACACCTATCATGTGGATCGAAATAAGAATATCCATCCACATAGTGGGACAGGGTTAAAGCTGAATATGGAAGGAACAATACCATTGTATAATATGAAGGATGGACACTAGTAATCATAACTAGCTCCTCATTTATCACATTGATGTTCTCTACATAAGGTGAAATAGAGTAATCAAATAAAACATGAAAGTAGTTATCATGCCAGAGATTACAATTGTCCATATACCAATCCTCACAATATTCCTCATAATCATACCAAGCATATATTTATTGATTATATTCTCTTGTGATTTCAAAGTACATTATATTCCTAATATATCTGTCATGTGCTGCAATTATGCTCTCTTCAATAGCTTCCTTATCGCGTTGAAATTTTGTGTTGGAGGCTTCCAGTTTTCATTGTAGGGCCATGAGAGATTCAACGTGAATATCCATGGGAAATAACACATATAAGATACCAAAACAAATATCTAAAAATTATCTATCCAAGGAACTAATATGGTATCCATCTAATCACTATGTGAAAATTTATGAACTCTGCAGTTCTGTTGTCATCAAGAAAACCCCCCAAAATGGTTGCTTTTAAATCAATGATATCTTCACTTCGTGAGCTCCAATCTAGATGTTTTTTTTTAATTGGGTTAAATTGTGAGAGAAACTCAGATATATAATTTGTTTTTGCAAATTCAACCTTCATCTACTACATAAATAAAAAAGTATCACCATCATCCGTGGAAAAAACCCTGAAAAATTGCAGATTTTATAATATTTATATATTGACTTTCGAGACTCCATTTCAGACAATCTTAGTTTTACCTTGTTTTGTTTCTGAGAGGAACTCATATATACAACCCATTTCTTGAAATTTTGCACAAAAATATACATAAATTGTTTGGAATGTTGTGGCCCTCTTTTTCTTCTTCAAAACATTCTGCAAAAAAAAAATAATAGTTTTCCCACACTTTTTTCTAAGGAAAGTGCTTCGATACTACTTGTTAATAAACAGGGTAGATATACAAATATAATCACCAAAAATATTGAATAAACAATATATCCACAGAGAAATATAGAAGAACCACACTTTAATTATAAGAAAACCCTTGGGGTAGGGAAACACCATACAATGGATCCTATTATGGAAATGATCCTCTCGTGTTCACTGTCTCTTCAAGGGGGAATCCTCCTATTGATATACCACTCCAAATACAATATTTCTCTTCATATATCATTACATTGCATGAATCCCTTTATATAGTGCAACCAACCACTTAAGAACATTCTAGAGGAGGAACCTTATAGAAGAAGAAGTCCTCTTACATTTATTATATCTAACTAACTACCATAATGGGCCTTATTTAATACTATAGTGGACGAAGTCCACCTTACATTGAATGACCTGAACTATGGGTGCTCTAGGCCCCCCATTATCTCTATATTTACCTAATAGAGATGGAGAGGATAGAGGGAGAGGGAGAGGGAAAGGGAGATATATATAAACTTACTTTTCACTTTATCTTATTGAGTTATTTTTTGTCAAGTATTATCAATATCCTACGAACTCTCATGATATATATTCTATATGAATTATGTCTCCACTAGATGAAAGATATAACGGTTTCTCTTATTTATGCACCATGTATCAATTTATCTCCCATGGCTTTAAATGAACTTTGTTTTTCATTAGATTTAAATTTATAGATTAAATAAAACCCAACTAGAAAGTGAGGTCGCTCTGCTATCTTTTCTTCAAATGAAAGTAAAAGAAACGAGGCAGTCTATATGGATTTGTCATTGAAAATATGGCTTCCATGGATCCTATGGCATATTTCTTGAGCATTTGTTATTCTCTCAAAATGCCACTCCTATGTTGTCCAATCATATATGGAACAAATAAAATGATAAAGAATGGAACCCTTTCTCCTCTTGGTGGCCCCGTATTTAACATAACCTTATAACAATCTAGGGTTTTGGTTTTGACTTCCTAAACCATCAATTGTGATAATGTTTAGGAACTTATATAATATTCTTGAAATTAATCATGTTCCTAGCCCCATATGCATTAGTAATAGAGGTTGATGTGGTATTATCTCATACCATGGTGGTCAACATCATAGATAAACTTGTGAGAGGCATAAATTTTGCATACAAACAACGATTAATGAATTTGATGTACCATTAAAAATGTATGGGAGTGTATAATATTGAATATTTATATAGAGCTAGGAATTAGGTCCAAGAAAATTTTCATTTGATGCCTTAAAATTGATTTGGAATATTTTATATAGTTTTCGACATAAATTTTCCAAATTGATACCTGCCACTAAAATTACCCTACATGTTGATTCCTCCAATTTTTTCCACCCTGAAAGCCTCGCGATAGATGCAAAATAATATGATGATTCAATTTTGATCATATCTTTCCATTTAGGGAGGATTTTGTTCCCCAAAATATTTATTGAATGAGGTGATGAATGTTTTCCTCTTCCTTCTCCCTAGAGTACCATTTTGATTTTCCTAGAAGTTGTCCTTTCAAACCAATATTGCAAAGGTCGTGTTGCCCCTATATTTTATTTTTGGACTGCTTCTACAAAATTGTGTCCTCTAACAACTCTACTAAAGAATTTGTTACCAATTACTCTATGNCTCATAGAGTTTGAGATTATCCACATTCAGTACTAAGTAAATGTGAATTTATGGGGGTCGGATAAGTCTATAGGTGTTATATCGCACCTTCTATAATATCTCAAAAGATCCATATCATGAAGCCTTAATATTATTACCAAGACCCTATAGTATTTCCTTGTTCATTTGTAACCAAACTCTATCTCCCACTTTGAATGACTTCTTGGTTCTGTGTTGATCATGTCTAGCCTTGTATTTTTCCTATGACTTATTTAGTGCCTCATGTACTTGAAAATGGATTTGACTAATATTTTTAATGATTTTTTCTACTCTCATTGCATATCCTATGAGGTCCTCCCCCACTCATCCTTTCTTACTATATACAACATCCAAGGTTGAAGGTGGAAAATATACAAAGAAAGTGTCAAAAGGTGACTTATCAGTAGAAGTGTGAACTTCTCTATTATAAGAGTTTTGTATGTAGATCATATTTCTATCTGAGATATTTAGATGCTTTTGATTGTAATCCCTCAAAATATACACCAAAGTATTGTTGAAAACTTCTTTCTAGACATGTTTTTGTGGATAGAATGTCAAATATTTGTTCAAATTAGTGTCCATCTTCTCCCATAATGTTGTCCAAATGAACTGATAAATTTTGTATCCCTATCTGAGATGATGCTCCTTGGTATCCTAAAGTGCACCTAAACATTTTCAAAGAACATATGTGCTACTTATTTTCCTTTGATGCTCTTTTTACAAGGCATGAGAATGCACATATTATTGAACCTGTCAACTACCACAAATAGATATCCATGTCTCTTCCTAGTTGTTTGTAAATCTCCCACTTCATGGAAATGATTTCCCAAGGTCAAGTGGGTATAGATAAGGGATTTTATAGACCTCATTTCATGTTATTGGGCCTGCTAGTACAATAAAATATGCATCCTCTAATATAATTTCATGTGTATTATTGCATTTTGGGCTAGTACACATACCTTTGTAAGTTGGAAACTATCTTCCCAACACAAAAATGTCCTGTAACCTTAGAGGTGTGATCCTCTCTAATAATTTGAATTCATTTTTCTTTAGGGAAACAGATCTTGTTGAGCTTATAGAGTAACCCATTCTAGAAATCATAGCCAACCTTTTCATCACCTTCTTCTATATGAATTTGGACTTGTAGATGTTGAAAAACCTCCTTGAAGTCCTCATCTTCTATTTTTACCTCTCAATATCCATCATGGGTAAAAGGATCCATGTGCATCAAAGTTCCCAAAGTTGTAATATTAGATTTGGCTGGCATTTAAATAATGTCTATAAACTTGTTTGTGTTTCCCTTTTTATACACGTTGACTAGATGAAATTGTTGTAAAAATCCCATTCACTTGTAATGCACATGTTTTGTTGTAGCTTAGTCTATGCTTGTAAATATTGTAGCAGCTGGTGATCTACGTGCATGATCATGTCATTTCCTATCAGATAGTCCTTCCACTTCTTGATAGATTGAAGAATGGAATAGAGTTCATTTTCATAAGTAGGTAGTTTACAATATCCCCATAAAATATTTTAGAACGATGACATATAGACCTTCCTCCTTGCAGCAAAACTTCTCCCATGGCATTCCCACTTGCATATTCTCTACTTCAAAAGACTTTTGCAAGTTTGGTAATGCAATAATTGGTGCCTGATTGATCTCTCTTTTCATCTCATTGAAATCCTTTTGTTGATTCTTCCCTAATTGGAAACTCTTACCACTCATTGATATGGTGTGGAGTGGTTCAACTACCAATAAAAATGAAGAAATGAACTTTTGCAAGTAATGTGTTTCCCAAAAAAAAATCCTAAATTTAGTTTCATTTGTAGGAACTAATTGTTTCATGATGGAATCCATATTTTCAAGATCTATCTTGATCCCTCCTTCACCGATCACATACCACAAATACACCAATGAACTACTAAAAAAACTCACATTTATTAAGGTTAGCCAACAACTAGTGATTCTTCAAAATGTCTAACACATGCATGAGATGTGAGATGTGCTCCTCCTAGATAGAACTACAAGCAAATATATCATCCAACTAGAATATAACAAATTAATATAGATCTGGTTGTAATACATCATTTGTCAATCTCATAAATGTAGTTGGTGTATTAAATATTGTAGCTTAGTCTATGCTTGTAAATATTGTAGCAGCTGGTGATCTACGTGCATGATCATGTCATTTCCTATCAGATAGTCCTTCCACTTCTTGATAGATTGAAGWATGGAATAGAGTTCATTTTCATAAGTAGGTAGTTTACAATATCCCCATRAAATATTTYAGAACGATGACATATAGACCTTCCTCCTTGCARCAAAACTTCTCCCATGGCATTCCCACTTGCATATTCTCTACTTCAAAAGACTTTTGCAAGTTTGGTAATGCAATAATTGGTGCYTGATTGATCTCTCTTTTCATCTCATTGAAATCCTTTTGTTGATTCTTCCCTAATTGGAAACTCTTACCACTCATTGATATGGTGTGGAGTGGTTCAACTACCAATAAAAATGAAGAAATGAACTTTTGCAAGTAATGTGTTTCCCAAAAAAAAATCCTAAATTTAGTTTCATTTGTAGGAACTAATTGTTTCATGATGGAATCCATATTTTCAAGATCTATCTTGATCCCTCCTTCACCGATCACATACCACAAATACACCAATGAACTACTAAAAAAACTCACATTTATTAAGGTTAGCCAACAACTAGTGATTCTTCAAAATGTCTAACACATGCATGAGATGTGAGATGTGCTCCTCCTAGATAGAACTACAAGCAAATATATCATCCAACTAGAATATAACAAATTAATATAGATCTGGTTGTAATACATCATTTGTCAATCTCATAAATGTAGTTGGTGTATTAAATAAACCAAATGGCATGAATAAACTATTTTGGAAAACAATAACTGTCCATTCTTGTGGCAAACAACTACCCCCCTTATTTCTTCTCATATTGATTGAAAAATTAAGGGGCCCTCCATTTCATTTTTGAGTTTACTTCCTCTGTAGTGTATTTGAATTTTGTTTCACTTGATTTGAAAGGATGGTTTCATAAATTTATAGTTCGCACTTTCTTCTCAATATTATGGGTTTCTTTCATTGGTGCCTTAGATGCTTTGTTGGCTTGAAAATCCACTTATCTAAATGTGTGTTAGAATTATTTTTATTCTTTTCTTTAAACTTTGTAATTTATGGAGAACGGAATAAATTAAAACATGGTAAGGATTAGTGGAAATGATTGAAGATAAGTAGGCATTTCTTTTCAAATATTACTTTTGGAGACTTACCTCAATTTATTAAAGTTACCTTCTACATTTAAATATAGAAACATTCTTATCATTTGAAAATAATAAATTTACACATTGCTAAAATGCACATAAAAACAAATGCTAATTAAATTTTTGTAACATGCCATATATTTTTCTATACATCGTTTATTTTATTTGTATATATTCCTTATTAGTAGTTTGTAACAATTTTTAATTGTTTCCGATATATTTTATCATATACATTTAAATTTTAATACCATCATAAAGAAATGATTAAGGTTGGAATTTGAATTCTCTTTTTATTTTTATTATTTTTAAGTTTCTTAATTACATACAACCTCTTTGCTAGAAACTTGTGCTCATTACCTCGTAGTTGTTTTTATTTAAAAAGGGTTTCAATGTTATTTTTTCTTTTTATCACCTCTTTAATTGCTTTTCATTCCTTGTATTTGCACTAGGAACACGAATTTGTAAAAGGATTTGACCAATGATTATGTATTTTTTCATGCACGATGATTAATGTCTAATCATATGAAAATTGACCAGATCACGGAGGAAATGGTAGTCACCATCTTTTAATAGTTCATACAACATCGTATAAAAAATTGATAGGCCATAGATATGCATATGATCCCATGCAACAAAGGATTTATCCACCAAATCCAAAGGCGCTACCATCTCACTTAATGACTGAAAAATTGTGTCATCATATCTCCGGGAAAATTGAAAGGTTCCAAATTAGGATTCTACAAAGTCCAGAATAAAGAGAAACCATTTGATGCCAAATCTCAAGGAAATATTTAGGGTTTAAATTATCAAGATCGTTGAAACGAAAATGGCCATTTGTTTAAGTGGCAGGGTATGCATACACAAAATTCTGGATACGGGTCTAAGATATCATGTAGAATAGCATAATATCTGATATGTCGATTTCATGAGATAAAAAAAATGCCACCAGTTCGTTGTAAAATTATACTAGTTGGTTGCAGATTGCTAGAGTCGAAGGTTCACCTTGCAGCCCAAACACCCCGAAAATGTGGAATATTTCTCACAAACAACTACAAAGGGCAGATTGACGTTTCAGAATTCGCGAGAATAGTACATCAACGACTCCTATAGATCGGTTTTCAAATGATCATATCTCTAGACATTTGACCAGATTTGGATGATTAACACTCCTTAAATTCAGCAGAAAAAGGGGTTTACAAATTTACAACAATCTGATTTTCTGAGATAGTTTTAAGGAGATCTCATTGTGCATTTGTTCCAGATCGTTTATTTTCCAACAAAATCACAACAAGAAGCAATGGAAAGAAGAGAGATTTAATTTTGGATTTATTTTAAGAATATTTGTTTTCAAATGTTCTCAGATTTTAATTTTTAATGTTACTTTTGGTTGTTTTATTTGCATATTTTGTTGCAGAGAATCATGATTTGGAACCTATTGGAGTGATGAATAAATATGAGCGAATTTGCAGAAGAGAATATGGATCAGGAAATCCTCATTTGGATAGGGGGACAACAGTTCTCTGATTTAGAATGTATCTATAAGTTATAAATAAGATCTCTGAAAGTGAACCAAAAGGGGGAATCCAATTTCTGCAAAAGGAGTGTGCTCATTGAACTGTTTTAAGGGGAAAATTATTTCTGTAGAGGATTGACTTCCTATTGGACCAGAGTAGAAGGAAGTCATCATTTTGTAAACAATGTGAACAGTACTATTCATTTTTTAGTATAGAATAAATATATCAATTAGTTTCTTATTTATCTTATGTTTTTATGAGTGTAATTATTTGTTAAAAACATTATTGTTTAAATAAGATAACTCACACTTATTTAGAATCATTCACAAGTTGTCTTGCAAGGTTGAATAGAGGAAGATTTAGGACTGAATATTATGTTTGGGGAGACTTTTGGGAATTAGATATTAGCTATCTAATATTTTAGTGTCTTATTGGTATTGTTAGTAGAACCCATGTTATGCCATAGAAATATTTTTTAGCTGAACAAGAATCCATTAGCTCATATTATTAACATGAATCTATGTTGTATTCAAGAGGGCATTTAAATCATTAAATACAAACTATGTATCAGTTTAATGTTACACTTATTTTATGTTATTATTGTCATCCTATTTGTACTATTCTTGTATATTGACAAGACATATTGGATTGAATGCAATTTTTATTTGAAGTTATATATATGTATAATAAAAGTCTAATAACCGAGCCTTGATTTTAACTTGGGATCACATCTAGGGTTTGAGCCTTGATGCATTGCATGCCTGCGCATCCTGGAACCACCAGATCTCCTCTTTCCATGTCTGGTGCACCTTCCCTGCCGCATTCCCTGACACAATAAGATGAAAAAAGATGGAGGGGTGAAATCCCCCTATTATCGGAATGCATTCACACATGAGACAAAAAGCTCCAGATTGCATAGACCGCCCTTCAAACCCCCGCCGCATCTATGGGAACAAATATTGCACGAAGAGATTGGACAAGATAGAGGTATGAGCATGGATGTGGAATCGTCGCATCCAAAAACTTCTTCAACCTGGATATCGAGCAAATGCATCTCGCAAACACCAACAACGCCAAAATATGTCATCAAATCAACCAGGGTAGGCGAGCATACCCAGTTCATGAGGGATCATGCACTCATTGGAAAATTTCTTGGACTCTATCCATATGAAAGGGAGATAACACGCTGGATCAAAAACTAGTGGAATCCAAAAGGAGATTATGAGCTCCAGCTAAGCTCCAAAATATTTTACACAATGATATTCTACAACCTGGAAGATAAAGACTGTATCTTTGAAAGCAGACCATATTTCTACAACTCATCGGGCCTATACATACACTTCTGGATGGATCTCTTCAACCCTAATAAAGAAAAATTTTCCTACGCCCTAGTATGGATCTGACTCTACTCTCTACCTCGAGAGTTTTGGCTAGAGGAGATACTAGCGGGCATAGGTAACACTCTTGGCAGGAATGTCAAGTCCTATGAAGCTACCAAGCAATGAAAATACACATCTTATGCAAGAATATGTGTCTACATGGACATATAAAAATCCTTATCGTTCGGTCACACTAGAATACCACAATGAGGAATGGGCACAAACCATAGACAATGAACGCATACCATTCTGCTGTAGGAAATGTCATGAACATGGGAACTTTTTCAGGGACTTTCCCCTCAACATCCCAACTAAACCAGAAATGGAGGAGAAAATGAAAGAGGGGTTCACACAAGTCCATAATCGCAAAAAGAAAACAAAGAAGAAACCCCACCAAGGAGGAGGGAGGAAAAACTCCAACGGCAACTCCTTTGACACCCTCAATCCTCTTCCATAGGTAGAAGAGATCAAAAACCCACATCTCTCGGCAGATAGGGGAAACAATGAAAGCAATGAGAAGCAACAAAAACAACCATGCACAAAGCAGAAAATCAATCCAGAACCTCGAGCCCCTTTGAACCCAGGAAAGATCCAAGAGATGGAAGATGATATGGTAACTAGACTCTACAGCTAGAGCCACTTCCAGGATAGGTACAGGTTTTGATCCAAACCGAGATCCTAGGAAAATCCCCAAGGAAAACAAAAGACAAGGAAAAAAATATGTTCAACAATTAATAAAGGAAGTAGGTAACTATATGATCAACTCGGGATAAATCTAGCGTCTCTTGGAAAGTTCCTTCTCTTAGCCCCCCAATTGTTAATGATGAAAATTTTCACATGGAACATTAGAGTCTTAAATGGAAAATCCAAGCAAAGGATTCTTCGAAACTATATAAAATTTGAAGACCCAGACATCCTACTGCTACAAGAAACAAATTTTCCATGAGAAATACCAGAGGATATATTCCAAATATGTTGGAGACAAAGAAACTATTACCATCTAGACTCGAAAAGAGAAGTAGGAGGACTCACCATTCTTTGGAATCTAGCCACAGTGATAATGGATCAAGCACTCTCTATGAGAAACACTATAATTGATCGCTATTGAGCAATAGGATCTTAAAAAGATGGAATAATCACCAATTCTTACGACCCTTAGAGTATCCAAGAAAAAGATCATTTCCTCATAAGCATGTCCTATCTGGGATCACTTATTCGGAAAAAACGCTAGACAATCGGAGGAGACTCAAGAACATCATCCTCTCCCTTAAGGAAAAAATAGGAGGGAAGAAACAACTCGAACATGACAACTCAAAACTCTAGGAACTCATAAACAATCTAAAACTCGTTGACATTGAAATAAGAAATGGCACCTTCACCTGGTCCAACAAGGGATTGGGCCCCCAACAAATTGCAAGAAGATTAGATCACTTCCTCATCTCAAAAACCCTTTTGCTAGAAGGATCAATTGTCGAAGCCAACATTCTTCCAAAAGAAGGTTTATACCATTGCCCAGTGCAACTATGGATACATATGATAACCACTCGAAAGTTCAAACCCTTCATGTTCGAAAAACATTGGTTATCCCACCTGGATTTTTAGGAATTATCCCAACTATGGTGGGAAAATGCTGAGATCAATCATGGAACTAGAATGTACAGATTCCAACAAAGGCTAAAAAACTTCAAGCATCAATTACACCAATGGAACAAAGAAGCATTTGGAAATATATTTCATGACCAGCAAGAACTAGAACAAAAACTTGAAGATATACAGAAGACGAACATCCAAGTAGGTCATACAAATGCCCAAAAACAACAAGAAGAGGTAACCCTCAAAAGGAAGCTCGAAGAAATATACAAGGACGAAATCCTATGGAAGAAAAAATCTCGTGTTCAGTGGCTCAAAGAGGGGGATAAAAAATCCAAATACTTCCACAAGTCTATGATCCATTGGTGCTTCATCAATCACATCACAAAGTTGGAAGACAACCAAGGTAACACCATCCTAACCCATGAGGAAATAGAAAATGAGTTGTGGGACTACTACAAGGATCTACTCTCATAACCCCTCACAGATAGGACTGCAGCAATTGATAGGATCATTGAGAACATCCCAACCTTAATCTCCTCAAAACAAAATCCATCCCTAATGCAACCCATATCGCAAGATGAAGCAGATCAAGCAGTGCAGAATCTCCCTAAGGACAAGGCTCTAGACCCAAATAGCTTCACCACCGATTTATTACACCATTGATGTCCTATGCTACATGAAGAAGTATGGCTAGTAGTCAAGAAATCCAGGATCTCTAGAAAAGTCCTTTCAGCACTAAATTCCACTTTCCTCATTCTCATACCCAAGGAAGAAAGAGCCACCAATATGAAGAACTGCAGGCCAATAGTGTTGTGCAATGTGATCTACAAAATCATCTCCAAAGTCATAGCTCTGAGGTTAAAACCCATTCTCCTTTTCATCATCTCCAAATAACAGTTTGTATATGCAGAAGGAAGGAAAACAATGGAAAACGTTATTCTAGTCCATGAAATCATACACTCTCTCAAAATCACTCATGCCCCATGTATGTTACTCAAACTGGACCTGTAAAAAGATTTTGATAAACTAAGATGGAATTACATGAAAGCCCTTTTGGAAGCTTTTGGCTCCAATAATGACTAGATCTCTTAGATATTGAACCTCACCTCCGCAACCTTTTTCTCAATCTCAGTCAACAATGTTCCATCCCAATCGTTCACCACGTCCTGAGGTATAAGGCAAGGAGACCCATTATCCCCTTTCCTTTTTGTTATAATAGTTGAAGGACTTGAATGCTACATCAAAGCATCCATCAAGAATGGTTCACTTCAAGGCCTTAATATTCATGTCCTCCAACCAACAGCCTCGTAAAACCAATTTTTCAATTAAACCATGCTTCTAAACACCCCCACTGCCTAGGAAGATGATAAGTTAAGAACCATTCTAACTGAATTCAGAGAAACCTCGTGAACCTTCTTCAACCTACACAAATCTCAAATCTTCTTCTTCAACATGCCTGCAACAATCCAACAACATATCTCATGTTTTCTAAATATACCAATTTTCTCCCTACCCTATAAATACTTGGGACTCCCACTCTCAGACTCAACT
>JASDQU010014707.1:95645-113591 GCA_032191745.1 Picea mariana | reverse complement strand
AAGCAGTACAGAATCTCCCGAAGGGAAAGGCTCTAGACCCAAATAGATTCACCACCGATTTCTTACACCATTGATGTCCTATGCTACATGAAGAAGTATGCATAGTAGTCGAGGAATACAGGATCTCCGGAAAAGTCCTTCCAACACTAAATTCCACTTTCTTCATTCTCATACCCAAGGAAGAAAGAGTCACCAATCTAAAGAATTGTAGGCCAATAGTGTTGTGCAATGTGATTTACAAAATCATCTCCAAAGTCATATCTCTGAGGTTAAACCCATTCTCCTTTTCATCATCTCCAAATAATAGTCTGTATATGCAGAAGGAAGGAAAATAATGGGAAACGTTATTCTAGTCCATGAAATCATACACTCTCTCAAAAGCACTCATGCCCCATGTATGTTACTCAAACTGGACCTCTAAAAATATTTTGATAAACTAAGATGGGATTACATGAAAGCCCTTTTGGAAGATTTTGGCTCCAATAATGACTACATCTCTTAGATATTGAGCCTCACCTCCACAACCTTTTTCTCAATCTCAGTCAATAATGTTCCATCCCAATTGTTCACCCCATCCTGAGGTATAAGGCAGGGAAACCCATTATCCCCCTTCCTTTTTGTTTTAATGGTTGAAGGCCTTGGATGCTACATCAAAGGATCCATCAAGAATGGCTCACTTCAAGGCCTTAATATTCATGGCCTCCAACCAGCAGCCTCGTAAAACCAATTTTTCAATGAAACCATGCTTCTAAACACCCCCACTGCCTAGGAAGATGATAAGTTAAGAACCATTCTAATTGAATTCAAATAAGCCTTGCGAACCTGCTTCAACCTACACAAATCTCAAATCCTCTTCTTCAACATGCCTACAACAATCCAACAACATATCTCATGTTTGCTAAATATACCAATTTTCTCCCTACCCTATAAATACTTGGGACTCCCACTCTCAGACTCAACTGCTTGTAACATCTTCTAGGANAACTGAATTCAGAGAAACCTCGTGAACCTTCTTCAACCTACACAAATCTCAAATCTTCTTCTTCAACATGCCTGCAACAATCCAACAACATATCTCATGTTTTCTAAATATACCAATTTTCTCCCTACCCTATAAATACTTGGGACTCCCACTCTCAGACTCAACTGCTTGTAACAACTTCTAGAATTCACTTCTTCTCTCATTCTCCAAACGTCTTAGCAACTGGACTTTCCACTCCCTCAACCTTCCAGCTAGACTCACTCTTTTAAAATGTCTGCTTCAATCCATCCTAGCCTATATTTTCTCAGCACTTGTTGCACCCCAGTCGATCATAAAATGAATAAGAAACATTTAGAGGAATTTACACTGGCATGGTCATGATACAAATAAAAAGTGGGCTCTGGTCAGTTGGGAAAAAAATTGCAAACCCAAATCCATAGGAGGTATGGGCCTATGGGATCCATTAAAATTAAATAGCACAATGAGCGTGAAAAATTGGTGGCCATGGCTCAAATCTCTGTCAGAGCTCTGGTCCCAACTCAAGAAACAAAGATATGCCCCAAACATTCCTCAATATCGCCTAATTCGAATGCAGGATAAGGTCCATGGATCCAACATTTGGAATGTTGCATGGAAAAATCACACATTAGTACAAGAACATGCCTTTTTGGAAATTTGAAATGATTAGAGTGCACTCCTCTAGATGGACTCTTTGAATCAGATGCCCCCTTGCAGAATGATGCTAATCTAAAATCATATACGGATCACATTCATGATATCGCCTCCCTCAAAGTGTAAGATATTTGGGCGAACACCTCCCTCAGCCCCCCCCTGGCACAAATGGAAAGAGCATGCTCAAGATCTTCATGTGGCAGTAGATTGTTACTTGCAGCATTGGAAATAAATGCTCCAACAAAGGAAAATATGGATTAGCAAAGATCCATACATCCTTTGATGGGGATATACTCCCATGGAAACTTCACACTCAAATAAGGCTACATTTTGCAGGAAAACTTCTAGAACAATAAAAAAGAGCATATATGGACAACAATCTGGAAATCTAAAATCTAGACGAAAATATCCACCCTTCTCTAGATAATGGTTCAAAATAATACCTTGACTTGGTACAATCTCGGGAGAAGAGGCTTCAAAGGACCCTCAATCTGACACTTGTGTCAGTAGCAGGAAGAAACCATGGAACACCTCCTAAATCATTACCCATACAATGAGCTAATCTGGACCTAGGCTACCCAAAGCATGAGAATGACCAATTAGGAGAGAAATAACATCATCAACACTCTTAAAGGCTAGGAGGATGGCTCCTACAAAATTCCCATCCTAAATAGAATTTGGCAACTCCTTCCCGACATGATAGTCTGGGAACTCTGGAAAGAGATAAATAGAAGAATTTTCCATTCTTAGGCCTCCCCTCCTGACCCTTTGGACCAACATACACAAGAACATTTTGGAAAGTCTTAAACTCCACCCTTAGTCCATTGAATACTTCCCTTTAAACCCCTATGAAACCTCTTTTCTAATCTCTTGGAATTTCTCCCTTACCCCCACTCTCTCTTACCAACACTCAACCCAAGCCTCCTTTCCCAGTCCCCACTCTTGGCTTCCTCCTCCCCTAGAATTCCACAAAGTCAACTTTGATGGTGCCTCCAAAGGAAATCCTAGTCCCTCGCGGTATGGAGATATTATTTGGGATAGAGATGGCCAAATACAACAACTAATGGCAGTGAATCTAGGACATGACAAAAATAAATGGGCAAAAATATGGGGACTAATCAAAGGGATCCAAATTTATTTAGATCACAACCTCACTAGTCTAATAATAGAACGATGTTC
Organism: Picea mariana; assembly: GCA_032191745.1. Taxonomy (NCBI): domain Eukaryota; kingdom Viridiplantae; phylum Streptophyta; class Pinopsida; order Pinales; family Pinaceae; genus Picea; species Picea mariana. Next base: position 110,758 of record JASDQU010014707.1, on the reverse strand, counting down.
TAGAGTCATCATCAATCGCACCACCAAAATCATCACATGAAAGTACCAGGAGAAAATCACCCCTAGATGGTGTCTCCTTGGGCCCCTCAATAGTTTGAAATATCTTCTTAGGACCACCCTTACTCTAATCACCTCACACACAAGATGTGAGTCCAAAAAGATGGTAGACAAGATAGTGAATACAGAAGTGAAAACACAAAAATATATCTTCATTGACTCAAGGTAGTCCGAGAGCTCGCAGTTATTGCTTCAATGCACGAAGTTGGGGCTTCAAGATTACCCTGTTCTAGATGGGATGATAGGTGGACCGCAATGGGATCTAGGTGGTGATAGGAAGCATCGAGAGATTTAAATCCTTGTCACCAGCCTCCCATCCCCCCAGTTTGAATGACTCACACTCACTTCGGCTTAATGGATGTGCGCAACGCACTCCAAGGAAATTTAATGAGGCCTTGTGCGAACCAGGCTGGGCGTACCTGCACCGGGCTTGCAATCACCTCAACCTTCATGGATCTCACCCAATTCAACTCGCAAGGCTCTATGAAGGCTTGGGTGTTATACCAATATCTCATTCCTCCTGTACCTTATGCATGACTGCTCCTTGGCCTTATCTTCACCTTGGGATTGAATATTCCCTAGATCTCCCACAACATTGTTTCCTTGTGCCTGCCTGTTTGGCCGCCCACGCCCATCCCTTCTTTGTTCATCCAGGCTCGTAACATGCCCAGAGAGAGGGAAAAGTCCAAGAGAGGCCCACTATACTACAACACCTTCATCAAGTGCAATCGATTCCCCGCCTCCCATCTTACTCTCATAATCACCATTCCTCTCAACCAACGCCATAACCAGCGTCATCAAAACCATGTCCCCACCCCAAATCCCACCAATTACCCTAGTAGCGACCCATTCAAGGAGGAATTTATCCCTCCTAAGAAATTTTCGCCTCCACCTATCCTTCTCCCAGGAATTGGCCCACCCAGAGCCCACTCTCTATACCATTTCTATGGCACTGGATCATGCATGGTGGAGGAATAAATTTCTCCCCGCTGGCAAGTGGCAACTCCTTTGACAACAATGGCTGCAGTGGATGCAGATCTGGATGTAGTGGACGTAGATATGATGGAGGATGTACCTCCTCCTACTCCAATTCGAATTGAAGGTGAGAACCTTTATCTCATCTTCGAGCTGCGAAAAAAAGTGGATGACTAGGTACATATTCAAAACTTCCTAAGACAGTGTTTGGACCTCTTGCTAGATGCGATGACGACTGCTCCTTCTAGCAAATGGTGTCTAGATTGTGGACAATTTATTTTTCCATCCTACCACGACCAGGGACAGTGAGGCCCGAGCTAGCTCCATGAGGTTTATGATTTTATGTTGTTTCAGTCAATTTTGTACAGAATTAAAATTCTCTGTCAAGCTATGTAAGATAGTCGGTCATGGCCACTATTCAATTGAACATTATGATCTTTTTTGTTAGATACAGTTATAGACACAGTAACATATACACTTGACTCTTAATGGCCATCTATCCTGGTTTCCCAGTTGTGGCAGAGAAGGTGGAAAAATCTTGTTTTTGTATTGACACGTGTACATATGTGAATATCAGTATAGTGCTCTTTTATTTACAAAAAAATAAATAGAAGACTGATAATTATTTATCAGATAACTACTTGATTAGAAGCAGGTATTAGAACTATTTCTCTGGTTTGTAAGCTTCATTTCATTCTAAGATCAAGCTGGTCCATATTCTATTGTCTTGCTCTTGATTGAGAGTTGGACTATTCCTTCTCTTAATGTTAATCATGAATCTCTTTCTTATTCTTTTAATGATGTTGTTGATTCAAATATTCTAGGTGATTTGCAAGAGAAAGAAGTATTATTCGATGAGTATTTTGATCTTGATGACATGGAATCACATTCATTACAAAGTAGAATACATATAGATGTAGACTTAGATTGAGAAAATTCTGATAGTTTCAATTTATTTCCTAAGAAAAAATCTTTTTGTGAATTTTCTTATGTTTTTAATTTTTATTCTCATATCTCAATTTCAGTTTCCAACAAAACTCCTTATGGTATTTTATTGGAGGCGTGTTTTGATGAAATTTTGTTCAAACTCTTCTCTAGTGGCAATGTCATTGAACATAATCATTGGTCCACTAGTTCCCTTACAAACTATAGATTAGATGATTGTGTACATATGGCAATCACCCTAGAGAGTCATACTTCTTCTTTCCTCTCATTTATTTTTCAATATCCTCTATGGGAAGAAGTTTATTCTTTTCAATTATTGGCAACAAAGGAAAATTCTCTTGATCTTATTGAGTCCTCTTAAAAAACTCCTAATCATATTCTCCATGGTATCTTTAGAAATGCTCTCTATTGTACATATCAGGATAGAATTAAGTTATGGTTAGAAGAGTCTTATATTAATAAGTTTCCTATAAATAAATTTATTTTCTTGTTTATATTAGAAATAAATTTACATAATATGCTAAAGTTTTATTTTGATTGTTTACTATCCATCTAGTTTCTGCAATTGATTCCTTTTGTACATATTTCTAAGAGGTTAAAACAACTGGAATGGCTCCACTGGAAATTTGACTTTACTTAGTTCTAGTTGTTCCTATAGAGTAGAGTAGAATAGGAGTAGTAGTAGTTTAATTTTGTTTGTTTGTTTTTTCTTAACAAAATAAAGTAATTATGATGATATCCAAGATACAAATAAGTTATCGCGAGTGAAATACCAGTCTTTATTTTTCATCTTGATATTAAATACACATAGTAAGTTTTATCTTTAATATTTCATCATTAAGACTTAATTAATGTTTGGAAGAAATATTTTTGTCAAATAAAAGACATATTGATGTATACTCATATTTTAACTTTTAATCATAGTTCTATGCTTTAGATTTAGATTAAGTATAGTGTATTTTATTACTTTTCATTTGAATAAGGTAGTTGTGAAGATTTTGGACTAAGATTGAGTTATCACCAAGGTAATTACTCACCTTTTCTTCTAGTCTTTATTTATCATCTAGATATGTTTATCTTCATTAAGTTCTTCAACTTATTTGTAATACCTGATTATTAAAACTTATCCATTATTACTCATGATGAAAGATAAGATAAAAAGACAACACTTTGTTCAAGTTCTCATGAGTAATATTATAATCATAACTGCACTTCATGTTTGAATCTTACTTTGCAATAAAAGCCTGATTAATTAAAACCTTGCAAGACATAACTCATCATTATCTAAACTTAAATGAAAACGCATATATTAACTTTATTCTTTCTCTTTATGTTGAGGTATATTTTCTCATTCAGTCTTCTTGAGGTTTTCATGTATTCATGGCTTATTAAGTTACCTTTTCTTTCGGGTTTGTAATTTTCTTTTTAGGTAGTTTGAAAATTTTGATTAGTGCTTTGTTTTCATTTTTACTTCTAGTGTAGATTTAGTTTCTATCGCGGTTGTGTAGTCTTTCGTTTTCACTCTTGTACATTTGTTTATTTTTCTTTTTTGTTTCTTTTTATTTCAATTTTGTGATGTCTCCAAAGTTAATATGGGGGAAATCTAATTTTACCAACAACAATTGGTGAACTTGGGAAATTTGTACTCTATCACTACGATAAGATTTCATTTATCCAAAGATTTTCCTTACCAAGTTTCTATTTTCTCTTACATCAACCAATGAATATGGGGAACATTAATATATAAATGGAGTATTATAGTTCACCTATACAATGGAATGAATATGATACAATATTTTCAGTGAATCCCTCCATTATCCCTCAATGGTTAAACTAAGTCTTATAGATTGGTAGATGAAGGGAAAGTTAATGGGGTCAAAGTTTAACTAGTACTACATCTATTTTCTTTTATTACCCCACTTGTACCACTGTGCTCTCTTCACCCAATTTCCAAAAGAAATTCTCTAACTAAGAAAATCAAAAGGGTGGAAACAAAAGAGAGTTGAAAGCACTTAAATGTGGGAAGTGCAAGCAAACCCATCAGGGCTATGGATGCTCACAAGAAATGGGGTCATTCTTGTATGGTTCTAAGACATCTTTGTCAGTCTATGGAAACTTGTGGGAAGCAAAGCAATGTCAGAAAAAAAGAGGTAATTTTACATTCAATAGATGTATACTAATATCAAAGCCTCCTATCCTTAACTTTTTTATCCAATAGTAGAAATAATATAATATAATATTATTCCTTGTATTTGTATTCATTGCTTTAAGGCTGGGCATTCAAGTACTTTCATTTTTAAGAAATTATCTTACTTTGATTCATCTTATGTGGGACCCATAAAAGTGATGCATTGCATGAGAATATTACGAAACTTTTCATTTAATCTTTCATAAATTTGATCCTATTATCTAATACCAGAGACAACTCATTCTCCCACCATGTCACCAATTGTTGTGGAAAACAACAACCCCCAATTTTTGTGGCAAACAACAACCCCCGTTATGTTCTTCTAGTTTTGATTGAAAAATTAAGGAGGTCTCCATTTAATTTTTGAGTTTGTTTCCTCTTTATTGTATTTGAATTTTGTTTCGCTTGATTTCAAGAGATGGATTCATAAAGTTTTGCACTTTCTTCTCAATATTATGGTTTCTTTTCTTTGGTGCCATATATGTTCTATTGGATTGAAAATCCACTTATCTATGATGATTTTTATTCTTTTCTTTAAAGTTTGTAATTTATGAAGAAGAGAGTAAATTAAAACATGGTAATGATTAGTGGAAATCATTGAAGATAAATATACATCTCTTTTCAAATATTGCTTTTGGAGACTTACATATATTTATTATAATTACCTTCTACATTTAAATATAAAAAACATTTTTATCATTTGAAAATAGTAAATTCACATACTGCTAAAATGCATATAAGGACACATCATGTTTATGTTTACTTTTTATAACATAGCATAGCATAGATTTTTCTATATATATATATATATATATTTTATATATATTTCTTATTAATATTTTATAACAATTGTTAATCATTTCCACTTGTAATCTGAGTTTTATTTTTATTTTTTATGTTTATTAATTACATACAAACTCTTTTTCTCGAAACTTGTGCTCATTACCTTGTGTTTTCACTAGGAACACAAATTTGTAAAAGGATGCGACCAATGATTATGTATTTTTTCCAATCATATGAAAATTCATCAGATCACGAAGGAAATGGTAGTCACTAGCTTTTAATAGTTGGGATGACCACTTATAAAAAAATGGCAGGGCATAGATATACATACTAGTGCATGCAACAAATAATTTATCCATCAAATCCAATGGTGCTACCATCTCACTGAATGACTGAAAAATATTGTCATCATATCTCTGAGAAATTGAAAGGTTCCTACTTAGGAGTCTACCAGGTCGAGAATAAAGAGAAAACTTTCGATGCCAAATTTCAAGGAAATATTTAGGGTTTAAATTATAAAGATCGTTGAAAAGAAAATGGCCATGTGTTTAAGTGGCAGGGTATGCATCCAAAAAATATTGGATATAGGTCTAAGATCTCACATAGAATCGCATAATATCCGATATCTGGATTTCATGAGATCACAAAAGTTCCACCGGTTCATTGTAAAATGACACTAGTTGGTTGTATGTTGCTAGAGTCGAAGTTTCACCTTGTAGGCCAAACGCCCCGAAAATGTGGAATATTGCTCACAAAGAAGTACAAATGGGAGATCGACATCTCAAAATTCTCGAGAACAGTCAGTTTTCAAATGCTCATATCTCAAGCCACATGTGATCAATTCAATGGAGAAAAATACCATTTGGATGATGAACGAAAAGTCTCATTGGAAAGCCTATTCAATAGAGAACAATCTGTAAGAAACCGTTTGACCATATTTGGCCTATTCAATAGAGAACAATCTGTAAGAAACCGTTTGACCATATTTGGATGATGAGCTTTCTTTAAATTCAGTAGAAAAAATGGGTTGTGAATTTGCAACAATTTCATTTTCTGAGAGAGTTTTCAGGATATGTCATTGTGAATTTGTTCCAGATAATTTATTTTCCAATGAAATCACAATAAGAAGAAATGGAAATAAGAGAGATTTAATTTTAAATGTGTTTTTAGAATGTTTGTTTTCTAATGTTCTCGTATTTGGATTTTTAATGTGGATTTTGATTGTTTTGTTGGCAGATTTTGTTGTAGAGAATCATGATCCGGAACCTTAGAGTGATGGGATTTGAGTGATGAAGAAATATGAGATATTTTGCAGCTGAGCAAATGAATCAGGAAATTTTCATTTGGATAGGAGTACAACAATTCTTTGTTTTAGAATGTATTTGTAGATTATAAATAAGAGCTCTAAAAGTGAACCAAAATGGGTGGACTCTAATTTCTGCAAAAAGAGTGTATTCATTGCATTATTGTAAAGAAAAAATTATTTTTTTAGAAGATTGACTTCTTGTTGTATCAAAATAGAAGGAAGTCATTATTGTTTAAACAATGTGAACACTACAATTCAGTTTTGAGTATAGAATAAATATATCATTCAATTTATTATTTATCCTTTGTTTTTATGTCTAATTATATATTCAAGCATTATTGGTTAAATAATATAACTCATGCTTATTTAGAATCACTGTCAAGTTGTCTTCCAAGGTTGAATAGAGGAATATTTAGGACTGAATATTGTGTTTGGGCATGCTTTTGGACACTAGATATTAGATATATAATAGTTTAGTGTCTTATTGGTCTTGTTATAAATCATGTTAGGCTAGAAATATATTTGTAGCTTAACATAAATCCATTGGTTCTTATTCTTAACATGAATTTATGTTGCATTGAAGAAGACATTTAAATCATTAGTTGCTAGCTATCTATCAGTTTAATGTTATACTTCCTTATGTTATTCTTGTCATCCTATTTGGACAATTCTTCTATCTTGACATGACTTATTGGTTTGAATTCAATTTTTATTTGAATTTAGATATATTTATAATAGAAGTCTAATAGCTATTTATCAGATAACTATTTGGGCATATCTTCTTGATTAGCAACAGGTCTTAGAACTATTCCTATGGTTTGTTAGCTCCATTGTATTCTAAGTTCAACTTGGTTTTCCATATTCTATTGTCTCACTATTGATTTAGATAGATTAGATTTACTTTTGTTGTATGCATATTACATTAGATTACATATTTCATTTATTTAATTCCATGCATTTTCTGAAAGTCTCCTTTCGTAGGAGAAACCATTTATGTGGCTTGGTTGAGCCCTCATTTTAGTTAACTTAAAGGGTTTACTTTTGCAAGCATGTTGCAAGGAGGAAAGTCTTATATTTCTTCCTATTGATAACAACTATCTTTATCATACATCAACAGGCAAAAGATAGTTTTAGATTAATTAGATTAGATTAGAATTTTGTTTAAATTAGTTTTAGGTAAGGGTAATTGGACCCATTTAACGAGTTGGAATCACCACATCAAATGGACAAGGGTATAATTGGGGCCCTAACTGGGATATCTCCTTAATGTTGAACATGGACAATTCTATCCATCAACACAACCATTCATAAAAAAAAATTTCCTTGTCTTGAATAAAATATTCTAGATGTATTCTTCCTTGACACATACCTAGTGGTATCTCAATTTGAGATCCAACTTGGTGAAAATTTTTATGTTCTACAATTGGTATAACAAATAATCAATCATGGGAGATGGTACTGATTTTTAAATGTAATCTTATTTAATTCTTTGTACTCAATACACATTCACCAAGTCCCATCCTTCCTTGGTATAATTATGATAGGTGACCCAAAAGGTGAGGTGCTTGATCAAATGACACTCTTCTCCAAAAATTGTTGCAGTTGCTTATTTACTTCATTTTCTTCCATAACGAGCTATCTATACAACCTCATATTTGCAAAATGGGGATTCTATAAATAATTGTATTCCATGCTCCACATCCCTCTTGGGTGGTATCCTTTTAGGCTCCTAGAATACTCCATTGTAATATTGTAGAAAAACCTCCAAATGATGTTTTTTCTCTTTAGTACACCCCTCGAGGGATGAATTTACTCTTATCGAATCATCCTTAGGTTTATTTTCTCTTAAGAAAAGTAATTTTATTACTCGAACTAATCAAATTCTTAGTTTGGTTGGCGCTTACCAGTTAGATCTTTGACTTTCCTTTATACACATTGATGATGTGGGACTTAACATCCTTGATTTGTCAGTATTTTTTGGATATATGAAAGAATATAGCATCCCTCATATACATGTAGTGGCTTCCAAACAATACTACATGTACATCAATGGGTACCACATCCAATTCTACTTCATCAATAAAATCTACACTTACAACAATTTTAATATTACATTGTTTCATTACATGTTACCTTGATATGTGAGTCCTTGTTTACCCATCCAAATGTATATCGGCTAGGATGTTCATGAACCTCCAATCCAAACTTAATGACCATATCCACTACTATGTTATTCGTCTGTGAGCCAAAGTCGAACATGGTGTCCATTTTGGTCTTCTTGACCTAGATCTTGATGTGGGAGAGTTTAGTCATCTCCTTCTTTTCCTAGTGATGAAGGACAAGCAAATTCACTTCCTTATAAACTGATGTGAAGATAATATTCTCATCTACAATGGAGCTTATTTCAACATGATTGATCAAATATGTGGCTAGAATATTATTTTTATTTTCATCCTTCTTATGGTTCTTCAAGTTAAAATATGGATGTAGTTTCCATCACTTTTCCTCAATGCTCGAATCAATACTGCAATGGTTACAATTGTTTCCATGAAACTTTCATTGGTGTGCAATGGATTTCATCTTCTTATCCTTCCCCCTTTCCACTTCTTCTTCCCCTTAGAAAATTCTCAATGTTCCTTTTTCTTGGAAACCCCTCGCTACCCTTTCTTATGGCCTATGTTTTCTAGACATTGTTCCTATAAACATTTCTCATCCATTTTCCTTGGATTGAAAAACATCACTTGATTTTGTAGATGGATATTTAGACCGCCTAGACACTTGATGAGTAACTCTAGGTTCTTGGGAGAGATACCCAACATTATGGCCATGTTTTTAACTTGGTGGTGTACTCATGTACACTTTTTTCTTGATTCTTCCTCAAGTAGTGCCACTAGATTCATTGGTCCTCTACATACCTGATAGGGTAGAATTTGGACTTGATGATATTTTTGAAGTCCTCCCACCTACTTATTGGTGGATCACCTTCTAGACTAAGTGTTTATATATGGTTTTACCACCAGGTTAAATCACAGTCCTCTAACTTTAGTCTAGAATATAATATCTTTTGTTCTTCATTTATATGGTGAATGTTGAAATAAAATTCTATTTGTTGCAACCAATGATTCAATTTTAATGCATTGATATCACTTTCGTATGGATTTATGTCCACCTTTCCTTCCATATTGAACAAGGGTTGTGAATGTTTTATGGCATTGTAACTTGACTTCTGTTTCTCGGGTTCTTTTTCACTAATCCTTTTTTAGGTATTTATTATCCCCTAGTTTCCCATATGATATGATCTTTCAGTTCTAGCCTCCAAATTCTCTAAATGGTTTCAAATTACTTACAAGAGCTACCATGAGGAGGGAAATATTTCCAAATATTCCATCCTCATGAATCTCTCTTCTGTTATATCTTGAGGTTTGTTATGAACATACTTATCAATCATGGTTAGGGTTCTGTGACTTTCTTCTTAAAATAATTCTTGGATCCCTATGAATATCCAAAAAGTCCCCAAGAAAACCTACTCTGACACTGATATGATCTATAAACTATCATGGATATTCCACTAGAACATTTCATCACAACATATCTAATAAAATATTGAAATATTTACTTGTGAAGGTTAATTTCCTTTACATCTCATATTATTTAATTATTGGTTTTCTTCCTAAATGTATGAAATAGTTGAAATGAAAAAAATAGAGAAAAAAAATGAATTCTCACACGCCATCCACAAATAATAACAAGATATAACCTGGGAATCTCTATAAGGTTTAAAACCCAACTAGAACGCGAGGTCACTCTACTCTTATTTCTTCAAATGCAAGTACAAAGAAAGAGATACTCTCTGTGGAGTTTCCCTTGATATTGTGGTCAATATTTTTGCTACAATATCTCTCCTCCTTCATTAGGCTCTAAAAATACCACTCCTCGGTGTTATTCTCAACTATGGAACAAAAACAATGCTAAATAAGGAATTTTTTCTGCTCCTAGTGACCTGGTATTTAATATATATCGATATCCATCTATGGTTAGGGTTTTGAATTCCTCAACACTTAATTGTGATAAGGTTTTGGACCTTCTAGAATTTTCTTGAAGGTCTTCACGTGGCTATCCACATGTGTGTGAGTAATTGGGGCTGACAGGGCATCCTCTCATACCATGGTGGTCAACATGGTAGCTCAAATTGTGGGAGGCATGACTTTCTCATAGGAATTTGATCAAGGCATTTGAAACACCATTGGAAAGGACTTGGACTATATAATATGGAATATTTATCCATAATTATGAAGTAGGTATAGAAAAAAGGTCAATTGATGCCTCATAATTGCTCTAGAATATTTGTGACAGTTTCCTACCTAAATTTTCAAAAATGGTACCTACCACTAAAATAAAGGTGTTGATGTTGATTCCTCCAATTTTTTCCACCCTAAAAGCATCGAGATAGCTGGAAAATAATATAATGATCTAATCTGGATCATGTGTAGACAAAAATTGATAGAAAAATATCAGTATTGATATTATATTAAGGGGAACTTATGATACCCATACATATCTCATGCACTCAGTTGTGTTTCTTATATGTGATTCTTATTCTATATTATTTAGTATGTTAATCACATTTTCATGATATTCAGTATCATTCTTAACAAATTTAATGTTGAAATCATAAGAATCCCATTGACTCCTTTATTCCATTGAACATCCTATTGGGTGAGACTTGTTAAGATGTCTATTTATTTTGAAGATTGATTTTAATAGACTTGTTAAATTGTTTCCATTGAAACTCAATAATTTAAGGCCTCTAATTTATCAAGAAACAAAAGATATTTTGTATAAAAACCATCTAAACCCCTTTATCATAGTTATATTTCATTGTTGATTGAATCAATACATTAGTCTTTTCGATTTAAGTTAAATAATCTAATACTTTTGTACTAAAGGTATTCTCACCTTCTTTAAAAAGTGTATTCATTGCACTCTTAAGAATTTGATTGCTCATTTATGATAGAATTGATTTCACCTTCAAATTCACCCTGACAAATGATGAGGGAAACAACCCAATAGGAGTAAAATATTATGTGATGCCATTAGAGTTCAGTGGTTGAGAGGAAGCTGTAGAGACATTATTTTGGATAAATTTGTGAATTAACTTCCAAACAAGGGAATATGGAATAATCATTGAAGTGGAATCTCCCATATATACTTTTTTCCCATTAATAATTTGGAAACCACTAGCTAATAACTTTGTTTCTTTCCTTGTTTTTTATTTACCATAAAAACTTGGCTTATTCTTGATTTATAAACAATCTGAATATATATTTGTATTTCAGTAGCATCAACATGTCATAGATTCAATACAATCCTAATATTCTTTGTGTAATGATCTTTAAAATGCCTTAGTGAATTCAAAAATTGAGTGTGCTTTAAAGAAAAAGTGATTTTTGAAGGCAAGGGAATAAAAGGCATGAAAGTTTTAGAAATAGAGGGAATATCTCTAACAATACAAGATTTCTGATTCTCATAAATCCATAGACCTCAAAATTCTCAAAAAAAAAATTCACAAAGGCCTTCTATAAAATATCGAGGCTTTGTCAACACAAGTCTCAAAGTAGTTACAACAATATACTCATTAAAAATTCAATATATCAATTGTTGGAATTGAACCTAGGTGGGGAGGATAACACTCATTTTCACAACTACTTGGGCTATACCCAACAAACAATAGTGTTCCCTATATGTTAAACAATCTTTGAATCATATATAAAATGGAAGATTTGGAAGATGAACCTAAATCCAAATATAAAAAACCTTCATTTTAGGATCAAAATCATATTAAAGATGATTAAGAAATAATCCTTTCATGCCCCCAAAATGATGGTCCCATCTCCACTACCTTCCTATAGAAAATTACTTTAGGAACTATTTGGAAACATTGATCAATGAAAGGAGTGACAAGATTTACCTTAGGTGTCTTATTTCTCTTTTCAACAGTTCCAAAGAACCCTAAAGGAGGTGTGGCTATGTTGCATCCCTTAGTGAATAGTGAGAGAAGAATTATATAGGTCCCTTTGGGAAATAATATTATTAAAAGTAGGACACAAACACAAATTGGAACTGTTAGTCAAGTTTCTTAATTCTAAAATATGCACATATTGGAATTGTTAATCAATTTTCTTAGTAAAAGGAATTGAGAATGAGTTTACATGATATACCATAGTCATGGGGATTCCATAATAAAATGTATAGTGTCATGACACATTAAATAATCAATGAACAACATTAGCATGGTCATAGAATTTCTAAATATGCAACTATATGAACAACTCACAGATCAATGCTTTGAATATTACACACTTCTAATTGACAATCTTGATAATATGTAGAGAATAAATGGCACTCTCATAAAAAATAATTTATAATACTACTATATAGTTTAAGAAAAATCTTTAAATATTTATTTAATTTCTAACAAAAACACTCATATTCTACCATAAATCTCATGAAACAAAGACAGTAGATATATTTTAAACAATTGTTGATATATGAGAAAATCTACAAAGATAAAGGTGATGTGCAATACACCAATAAAAAGGTGTAAATGGATCCAAACCTTGTTGAAGTATAACATTGTACAAGTATCACCAACCCCAAGAGTACACACTTCACAATTTTAAAAATGTGTAATATAGAAGACCAAAACCTAGATTAAGGGAGAGTGACTCAGCTATCACATTAACAGTTTGCCATCATCTAAAAACCAAACTCTATATGCGAAATCCAAATGCCATTAATGTAATGAAATTTTCTCAAGAATGCCAACATGAAGATCTAGATTACTAGTAACTCAACTATCACATTAATAGTGTACAGTCATCTAAAAACCAATGTCAATATGCAAAATATAGATGTCATTAATGTAATGAGATTTTGTCAACAATAACAACATGAAGATCTAGATCACTACAACTTCAAGAAAAAATAAATATAAATCAATAAAAAATTAGATAAAAAATTGAATATAAATCAATATCAATCCTAAATATATGAAAATTGTATTCCCTACATGAAAACCCTACATTATCCAATTCCATATAATGAAAATAAAGAATATAAAATTATATAATTAAATGATACTATATCATATCCTTATTTAAAAATTATATTTAATTCTAAAAATAAAAAATTTAATTTAATTCCAAATAAAAAAACTGAAAAAGCATATCTAACAGTGGTGGGTTGAGCAGAGTGAAGAATTTTGTTTTAATTGGAAATAAAATAACTAACAAAGCATATATAACAGTGGTGGGTTGAAGAGAGCGAAGAAGTTTAACTAAAAAAGCATATATAACAGTGGTGGGTTGAAGAGAGTGAAGAATTTTGTCTTATTTATTACTCATAGATGGTTCTATAGAGAGGGAGGCAAAACATCCGTGAAATTTGAAATAAAAAATGAAAAAGCATGATAACAACCTCTAACGGACAACGTTTGGGAATTTGTCAAAATCAAATCTGAAAAAGCATGATAACAACCTCTAACGCACCTGAAAAAGCATGATAACAACCTCTAACGAACCTGAAAAAGCATGATAAAAATCAAATGCATGGATAAAGTGAACGTTGGGGATTTGTGGGATCAGCTCTAACGTACGGATGGTGCTTCAATATTTTCCTCCTCCTCTATGATGTCTTTGGTATGCATTTGTGGTTGGTTTTCTTAGCTTGTGTGTGGCCGAGTCTACGTCGAGTCTCAGTCAGCCGTGTCTATGTGTGATAGAGGAGGAGGCTGGACTGAATTGGAGGCACCTGAACCATCCGCTGGAGCAAAGGGAAGCGCCGATCAGTATTGTCTCAACGGTATATTTATTAGTTCTTTCTGCAGAAGCCCTAGATTGTTTTGTAAATTCATTCAACAGTATTAATCTCTTCATGCTTATTCCAATTCTCATGTCTATCCTTCCTTTCGTTTTGTAAATTTGATTGCAAATATTTCAGATTCATCTCTGTTCTATTGGGATGGTTGGAAGAGCTCAATGGCTAAAGGAAGATGTCAGGTTTCAAACACTTTAAAATCTTTTTACAAATCCAATTCGACCTAAAGGTATGTATGGCTTCTCTTTCCTTTAACCTTATGTCATTTCTCTTGCTATGGTTCCAGGTATCGGCCATCTTGAATACATGTAATATTCCGTTAACAAGAGGTTTAACCTACCTATATTGTCTTTCTCATTATCTTTAATAGTTTAATATCTTGTATTATCTTTCTCATTATCTTACCCTACCTATATTATCTCTTTTTATTTAAGTAATCTTTCATTCGTTTCTCATCTGGAGTAGCTTAACCGACCCATCTCTACTAATGAAATTTAGGGTTCTTTGATCAGTTCACTGTACTTTTACTTTATTTTTTTATTTATCCCACCTCCCAACTACGCGTATTCCACTCTGAGGAATAGTAACTTCGAAAACTCCAGCGATACGGGCTCCACTCACTACGCGTCAAGAAAAACTGGGACACAGAGAGTTATGCTAAATGGCTTTGAGCAGTTATATTAATTTTTTTTTTTTAACTTAACTTTTGCAATTCCCTAAATAAATGCAATTTGTTTTTTTTTACTTTAACTTGTATAATTCCCCAAAATAATGCAATTTCAAACCGCAAATACATAAGCACAAACTAAAAATCTCAGAAGTTAAAAACTTCACCTCCTATGCCCGGACATGTCCGCGGGCGCCTAAACAGAAAGAACGAAAAGTGGATTCAAATGTTGTGATAGAAAAGAGATATTTTCATTTCTTCCCACCCAGTATTGTTTTTTATATGAATTGTTTTTATTTTTTTATTTGTAAATAAAA
>JASDQU010014707.1:66878-80708 GCA_032191745.1 Picea mariana | reverse complement strand
TTCTTGTGGCCTGTGTTTCTGAATATTGTGCCTCTACACATGTCTCATCCAATTTTTTCCACCCTGAAATCACCAAGATAGATGAAACCATATTTTCATCGACTTGTTAAATTTTTTCCATTGAAACTCAATATTTGAAGGCCTCTAATTTATCACGAAAAAAAATTTGTTTTGTCTAAAAACCACCTAAGCCCCTTTATCATAGTTATATTTCATTGGTGAATGAATCAATGCCTTAGTATTTTCAATTTGAGTTAAATATTCTAATTATTTTTTACTAAAGGTATTCCCACCTTCATTAACAAGTGTATTCAACACACTTTTAAGACTTTCATTTCTCAGTTATGATAGCATCGATTTCACCGTCAAATTCCCCCTTACAAATGATGAGGGAAATGAGCCAATATAAGTAAAATATTTTTTGACGCCATTATCTTTCAGTGGTTGAGAGGTAGTATAGACATTATTTTTAGTGACATTGTGAATTAACTTCCAATCAAGTGACTCTAGAGTAACAATAGAAGTGGAAACTCCTATATTTAATTTTTTCCCATTAGTAATGTGGAAACCACTAGCTAATCAATTTGTTTCTTTTCCTTTACCAGAGAATCTTGGATTATTGTTTATTTATAAATCATCAAAATATATATTATTCTTTTAGTAGCATCAACATGCCATAGATTCAACACAATCCTAGTATTCTCTTTGTAATGATCTTTAAAATTCCTCAGATAATTGAAAAATTGAGTGTGCTACAAAGAAAAACTGAATTTTGAAGGAAAGGGCATAAAAGGGATGAAAGTTTCAGAAATAGAGGGAATATCTCTAACAATACAAGAGTTGTCATTCTAATAAATCCATATCCCACAAAATTCTCCAAAACAAATTCAGAAAGTCCTTCTATAAAAGATCAAGGCTTTATCAACATAATGCTCAAAGCCATTACAACAATATACTCATTAAAACATCAATATGTCAATTCTTGGAATTAAACCTAGGCGGGGAGGATAATACTCCTTTTCATAACTACCAGGTCTATTCCTAACAAACAATATAATTCCCTATATGTTAAACAACCTATGAATCATATAAAAATGAGAGTATTTCAAAGATGAACCTAAATCCAAATATAAAACACCATCATTTAGGATCAAATCATATTCAATATACTAAATAAATAATCATTTCATGCCCCCAAGACGATGGTCCCATCTCCACTACCTTCCTATAAAAAATTACTTGAGGAAATATTTGGAATCACTAGTCATTGAAAGGAGTGACAAGATTTACCTTAGTTTCCCTATTTTGCATTTCAATCATTCCAAAGAAACCTAAAGGAGCTATCGCTATCTCGCATCCTGTAGTGAATAGTGAAAGAAGAATTATATAGTTCCCTTTTAGAAATAGTATTATTAAAAGTAGGACACAAACAAAAATTTGAAATCTTATTTAGGTTTCTTAAATTCTAAAATATGCACATATTGGACGTGTTAATCAATTTTCTTACTAAGGGAAACTAAGAATGAGCTCAGATGATCTACCCTAGTTGTGGTGATTCCATAAGAAAATGTGTAGTGTAATGACACATTAAATAATCATTTCATAGAATTAGCATGGTCATAGGATTTATAAATATGCAACTACATGAAAAACGATCAATTCTTCGAATATTACACACTTCTAATTGGGAATCTTGATATGCTACAGAAAATAAAGGGCACTGTTATAACGAGGAATTTAGAATACTACTATATAGTTTAAGAAAAATATTTAAATATTTATTTCATTGCTTTCATATTGATCGAGATTATAACATAAATCTCTTGAAGAGACAATAGACATATTTTAAACAATTGTAGATATATAAGAAAATATACAACGATAAAGGCGATGTGCAATACACCAATAAAAGGGTGTAAAGGGATCCAATCCTTGTTGGAGTAGAAGTTAAGTTTACAATTTTAAAACTATGTAATATAGAAGACCAACGCCTAGACTAAGGGAGAGTGGCTCAACTATCACATTAATTGTTTACCCTCATTTATAAACCAAACTGTAGATACAAAATATAGAGACCATTAATGTAATGGTATATTTTCAGCAATGCCGACATAACGATCTAAATCACTACAACTTAAAGAAAAAACAAATACAAATCAATAAATATCTAAGTCAAAATTGAACATAAATCAATACCAATCTTAAATATGTGAAAATTTTCCCTATTATTAATACTTAAAAGCCCTACTCGAATTCCATATACTCAAAATCAAAATTATGGAACAAAATGGTGCTATATCATATCTTTATTTAGGAAAAAAAAACATAAAATAAAATAATAAATTATGTTTAATTCGAAATCTAAACTGACAAAATGCTTCAAATGCATGCATGCACAAATAAAGTGAACTTTTGAGAATTTTCTTCATATGTTAACAATGGTGAGAATTTGTTTCATATATTAAGTGGTGAGTTGAAAAGAGAGTTGGGAATTTTGACTAATCTAATCTATTGCTCATAGATGGTTCTAGAGAGATGGAGGGAAAACAAGGAATGTATCTATCTTTGGGGGATCTGTTGGGAAAAAGAGTCCCCTAGGATGGGTAATACTGGTAGGTTGTACAATAGATAGATGATAATTGTGTATTACATTAAACTATAAATCTATAGATCCATGGTAGGGTTCTATTCAATACAAAACAAATGTATTTTCTCGTTCAAATTACACTAGGAAACTCAACGCTTCTACAGGATCCCCAATCTCAATCTCTTATGTAGTATGACACGTTACATCTTATTTGACTAAAAAGATTACAAAATATGCCTTACAAAGCTTGGAATAATGGTGGGGATGCCGTTAATATGTAACTGAATCGATTACGACACCTTCACAGTGAATGATTTCATATCTAGTTTTGGTATTTTCAAGTTATTTACTTGAAATTTGATATTTTCAAGTTATTTAAGGGAAACTATATACAATAGTAGGATGACTAGCCAACATTTTGGTTTTTCACCATAATTATATTTTTCCTCCATGCTAATATCCCATGAACAACTCATTTCTTTTGCTTCTTATACCCTGAAGGGATTCGATCTAATGACCTCTTTGGTTTCTTGTTTATTTATTTTTATTTTTTATGTTTTACAATGGATTATTATTTTATTGAGACTTATACAAACCTCCCAAAAAAATTGTATGGAGGCATTTATTCTTTGAAAGAGAAATGCTAAAAAAAAATATCGCCCTGGTCAATTGATTTATTGTATCATTTTTAATACGATTTTTAATAAAATTATATAAAGCTATAAATTTCCTACACTAATCACCCACCATAGTTTATTGAGTTTGAGTTGAGATGAAAAGTAGCTAGTCCCTATCTATCGTTCCTCTTTTCCCAAGCAGCTAGTCCGTATGCACCTGGAGAACTTGTTAGGAACGATAGTTTGAGAACACATGGATAAAGTGAACATTTGGGAATTTGTGAAAATCAAAAGTGACAAAGCGTGATAAGATCTAATGGATCAAGGGAAACTATCTATCTATAATATTTGAAATCAAAACTGAAAAAGAATGATAAAAACCTCTAACGAACCATGCTTCAAACTCAAACGCATGGATAAACTAAACATTTGGGAATTTGTGAAAATAGAAAGTGAAAAATCATGATAATCTCTGACGGACAGTCCTTCAATATTTTCCTCCTCAACGATCTCTTTAGTATTCCTGTTTTGTTGGTTGTATTAGTGTGTGTGGGGATTGAGTTTATGTTGAGTATGAGTTGTGTACATCTGATACAGGAAGAGGTTGAACTGAATTGGAAGCACCTGCATCATCCACTAGAGAAAAAAAAACTTCAAGGGAAGGGCAGTTGAGCTTCTGAACGATCACTGATGTCTCAAGGGAGGTGCAAAGCAACTGGTCCCTATCTATCATTCCCAAATTCCCAAACTATTGTTCCTGACAAGTTCTCGAGGTTCACAAGAGCTCATCTTCTCGTGTTAGTCAAATCGTTCGTATGCACCAATCCTTTTCCTCTCATGATCAGTGGGTTCGTTGATGATATTCCTCTTAAGTGCTCATGTCTCACTGGCCATATTCCTTTCTTAGTCGTTGGTCTTTCACCGACCAAGTTCTTCGCATGAACATAGATCAACATGGTTGTTGTTTTTTAAGTAGACTTGAAATAATAAAAGGGGTGATTTTTATGTAATTTACAATAATTTAAAGGAGAGGGAGGGCACGTGGATTGTGGCTTCATCCCTTTGACATTTTCCAAAACAATCAACATCAAACACAAACCTTTTGATTAAAAATACCTCTCTTTTAAATCTTAAATTTGAGGCTCATTAAAAATAATAATTTAAATTTTGTTTAAGGTATAATAGGAATTTTATTAAAAAAAAAATTTAATATGTTTGAACCCATTTTTTAAAATATTTTCCTTTTTTCATATTTTTAAATAGTTTTGAAGCAAAGACAAAACCATGCAGTTGGGGAAATGTTAACCATTATTTGACCATCATTGGACTCAGTGATTTTGATGTTTTATGACATGATTTGAAGGTTCATAACTTTTTCATACAACGTCTCATTGGATTCACACTTTTTGGGACACAGAGGGAAGGAGGAGATGCTTTTGGCGAGAAAATTGTTTAGTTTCATTCAAACATTCCAATGGTGTCATGGCTAACAAGGTTGGCTTAGGCTAGAAATCTTTGGTGATTGTTTTGGCACTTTCGGGCTTCAGGTTTTGATTATGTCAATTATGTTGGAATCATAATCCTGAAAATACTATAGTTGGCCTATTCCAATGGTGAAAAATACACTATGACGAACACCGAAAAATTACGTTGAAAGGCTTTTTTTTAATGAAATCTTGGATCTCCTTCTGGTTGTTTTGTAATATCCCCACTTTTGGAAATTATCACATTACGGAGTTCTATGCATACCAGAGTAGCCAAATATGGGTGACAATAAGTTTTGTAGATATTGCGGTGTTTTGTTGGGCCCAACTTGCATTGTTCATCATATTTCATCATCAAGATCCATTCCACACAACTTGACTTTGGTTTCTTCCTACGATTTCTATAATTTTGGGTTATTATGGATTATATTTTAATTAAAATCACTAAGAAGGTCATATTGGGTATAATACTTGGAGAAACCTCTTATTGTAATATCTCATCATAATCGAGAGGAATATCACTACAGGATAAGATGATGATAAGTGCCTTTTAGTGGTCGGAGAAGCCATAATGAGGGATAAATAACCTTTTATAGGTAAAATGGTTAATTAATTAATAAAGTGATTTAATTAAGGAATAATAAAATAACATAAAAGTCACTTGAAGAGAAAAGGTGAATAGGGGAGATGTTACACATTATTTTCATCACCCCTATGACCATTAATTATGTAAACCTATCCTTTGTCTTTAGAAGGATTAGTGGCCCAAATTCTTGAAGAAAGAAGGCAAAAGAACTTTGTGTGGGAGAATAAATTGTATTTTCCTTTGTAAAAACCATATTAAGGAAGATTGTCGCAGGGTGTGGTGATGCCTAGTCACTACACCCTTCTCTAAATCTAGATTGTGATGTCGTCCGAGGCTGCACTATAGCTAGGGTACAATGATTCCTATACATAGGAAAAATGAGCATCTTCTCGATGCTTCTAGAAGGATAAGTTTCTATGGGGAGGTGGCCTCTGAATGGTTTGGATCTTACTCGCTTTTATGATTTAGTAGGATCATCCTAACCTCCTCACCTTATCCTCTTCAACTTATAAAAGGAGAGGAGCTCTCGTGGAGAAAATTAGCTTGGTGGCTTGGGATTAAGCTTGATTGGGTTTGAGTAATTTTTGTAGCTTGGATTTTTTGGGCCTACGTTGGCTTTGAGCTTTGGTTTGTCAAGATAGATTGTGAGTAGCTATCAGATATGAAGTCTCAAAATCTAGGGATTAGAAGTGTGTGGGAAGCAAGGAACTGTTGGAAGGAACCTGATAACATCAAGGCATCTAGTTCCATCTTTCTTCCACATTATTTAACACATATATACTTTTCTTTCCTATATGAATGTTATTTGTCCATATTTTATGATTCCTTGATCACGTACATAGTTTCATATCAAATAGAATCTGTTATTCTTGTCTTAGTTGGCTTCTGTTCTTTTGCATATATTTCTCCATAAGCCTTGTGGTAGAGCCTGGATTGCATTGGCAAAGTTAGATCTTTGATATTTAAAAGGTATGTTCTAGATCCATTTTTCATTTGATAATTGAAATCTAAGGAAAGAGTAGTGTACTATCTTGTTTTTTTTCTAGTTTCGTAGTGAATCTAGGGGGATTGATTTGTGTCTGCACTTAACAATTACCCTGATAATAGTGGATAAAAGAGAGATAGGGGCCTTTATTCTCTCATTATGTTGTTTATCATTTTGATGTCTTCCTTCTTGCTAGAGAGTCCATGCACTTGGGGGTTTTGAGGGTTTTGAATGAACAAACCCTATATATAAGCTATGTGATGAAACATCCCACCTTTCCTAATCCAATCTTGGTCATGGAGGTGAAATATTTCTCCCTCACCATTCTACATTGGTTCTATTCAGTTCCAGAAGCATTGGTTGAGGTAGGGCATATTGTTGGAGGTTTTTCTATAGAGCTAGGGCACGCCCATCTTGAAAGATCAGTTCTATTTTCTTAAAGGTGACCATATTCATAGTAGATCTCACTACAGGGTTATTATCCATCACCCTAGTGTCTTTTTACAATATTTTTTTAGGGTATTCATCAGATCATTCATTTCTTCTACCAGTGGGGAACATTTCATCTTTAGGAGGGCGCACTCGCCATAGGATATCCAGTGTTATGGATGGGAAGACCTTTAACATTAGATTGGATATTTGGCATAGGATTTACCCAACCCCCAATCTATCTTTTGGAAATTGGTTTCAGTAGTTTGGAATCCATATTCTTGGAGGCCGAATTATTGGCTTGTTTAAGCTAGGAGGGCGTATTTGTTCATAGAGACATTGTTGTTTTAGAGTCTTCCAGTTGAGATACTGCGGAAATATTGTTCATATCTTCTTGCCATCACCAAATATATCATCTCATAGAGTTTTTCATAGGTTTGATGCCATCAAATATAAGGTTGTACCTTCCTTGGACGATTCCATCGAGGAAGTGGGCATTTTGAGAGAGAGGGAATCACATACAACAATGGGTATCTATTGGTCTTCAATGTTACTTGGTATTAATCTTGGAGAGCCTTTTGAAACCTTGTATATTCATATCTATTATATATTGGAGATGTTATCAATAATACAGTCTATTCTCTTATATGTATTCCATATCTGCTCCATTTTGTATGAGGTCAACTATTATTATGAATAAAATCATATATGAGGTATTTTTGTTATTTACTTGAGTTGTTTCTATTGTATCTTGTTGTGTATATGTTGTTCGCTACATTTCTATATTTACTTGCAACAAGAACACAATAAAACCACCATTTTAAACCCTGGCACAACTCAAGAGATTAAAATCAACAAAGTGTTTGACAAAATACCGCAACTAGAAAACACGTAAAACTCAATAAAAACTCAATGTTCGAATTAGATTTGGTTGGGAACATTACAATAGTATCAGAGAGAAGATTCATCTTAACCTTAGGGTTCTTCCATAAGGAGAGATGGATTTTATGGAATTTTCTAGAGAGACATTATATTGTGAAAGGGAATATCAATCCCTTAGTGAGACTTTCCGGGCTCGAGTAACATTGCAATAGTTTGTATCCATAAAAAATCCTAGGTGGAGAAAATATGAGGTTACACATTGGGTTAGCATAGCAGAGAAAAATAGAGCCAAAGAAGTCAAGGGGGTAGATAAATCACTACCAACTAGTATATGGAAGGAAGCATAGATTAATCCTACACCCATTAGGAGAGGGGAACTTTGCTATAGTTGCAAAGAGCCTTGGGAGCGAAATTATAGATGCAGGGGTAAAGGGAATATGCACATTGTTGAGGTGCACTATGACAGTGAGGATGAGGAGATGCATGAGGATGCAACCATAGATTACTATTTAGATTATTTTAATGAGTCTAGTGACTCTTGCGCATATGATGGAAAGTTGGATGAATAGGATGATGGTGCATGTTCTTCATCTTCCATACCAGGAAGATGAATGCGTTCTATCTTCATGAAAGAAGATTTATTTAAATTTATCAACAGTTTCTCCAACTGCAACCTCCTCATCACTAATGTTATGTGCCTCAAATGTTCTTATTTGTTTTTACTGAAGAGTAGTATATCATCCAAATATACAATCACAAATTTATAAATAAAATCTTTCAACACTTCATTCATGAACCTCATAAAATTACTTAGGGAATTTGTTAAGATAAATGACATAACAATCCATTCATACAATCCCTCATTTGTCTTGAAGGTTGTTTTCCACTCATCACCTTCTCTCATCCTGATCTGGTGATATCCAATTTTCAAATATATCTTCGAAAAATAGTTCTCTCCACTTAAACAATCCATTAAGTCATCCATCCTTGGAAATGGAAATCTGTACCTAATGATGATATTATTTATGGCCCTTGTGTCTATACACATTTTCCATCCTCCATCAGACTCAATATAGTTGGTACAACGCATGTATGCAAGATTTCTCTGACCAAACCTTTGTCTAACAAATCCTGAACTTGTCTTCTTACCTCCTCATTCTCTTGAGGTGTCAATATATACACTGATTTATTCTACATGATTGCTCCTAGTATCAATTCAATTGGATGGATGATACTTTTGATAGGTGGCAATGAGATTGACAACTCATAGATTACTATGTCAGCAAAATTTTCCAACATGTCCTGAATTTCCTCAAGTAGATTCTCCATAGAAGTACTTGTAAGTATAACTTTCAGCTTCCTCACTACAACAAACTACATCTCCCATTCCTTCTTAACTTCACTTAGGATTTCCTTCCCAGTCATGGGAAGTATGATCATGCTAGCTTAGTCCTTCACTTTATTTTACTCAATTGACAACAACATGTTTGTCCTACCATTCTTCTCCAAGTTGTAAGTATTTATTCTCCCATAATGAATGAAATTTCTATCATACTTCCATGGTATTCCCAACAAAACATGATATACATCCATGGGAATCACATCACAAAGAATTTCATCTTTATATTCTCCTATTTTAAATTCAATAAGACATTGTTTAGTTAATGTTACCTGATGAGCTTTTTGCAACCATGATACTTTATATTCAACAGTGGATGTGCAGTTGTCTCTAGCTCCAATTTATCCACCATCTCTATGGATAATAAGTTATCAATACTCCCACTATCAATTATCACCTTGAAAACTCTGTCTTTAGTCTTGCAAGTTGTCTTGAACAAACTGTTCCTCTGCATTGGATTTTCAACTTCTAGTTATGGATTTAAGAGAACCTTCTTCATCATCAAAGATCTCCCATATTCTGCACCTTCCACCTCTACATATCGCTTCCGTGATTTTGAAATGTGGGCTTCACCTCCTTCTCTCTTTCTCTCAGTACATTACCAAGACATGTCTCCTACCTTTTCACAAGAATAACACCTTATCTCTCCTCCTCTGCCTCTTCCTCTTCCTCTAGGAAATATTTTGTACCACAACTCTCTTTTCATAGGGAACTTCCTCCTCTTTCAAAGTGTCGGTGTGGTTTCTCTGCCTCACCTTTGGGCTTCTGCATCTTGTCATGGAAAACTCCTTTGCCTCTGATTAAACTTCTACCTTTGTTTTGTTGACTATGCTTTCTGGCCAACTTCTCGTCTACTTTCAACGCAATATGATAAGAATCCTCCATTTTTCTTACTGTCATCATCCTGATTTCATCCTAGATTTCATACGTAAGGTCATTGATGTATCTCACAACTTTTTCCTCATCCCTCTCTCTTTGTTGAGCCCTGATGTTCATATTGTATAAATTCTTTGTGTACTCCTTCACAGTCATTCCTTTTTGTCTCAGGTTCTGTAATCTCTTGAACATATTTATCTAATAGTCCCTGGGTATGAATTTAACCTTCCTCTTGGCTACCATTCTATACAATCTCTTAATCTTTTGTTTTACCTTTATTCTCCTATCAGCCTGCAGTTCATCCCACCATAGTGGTGCATGTCCTTTCAACCTAGGGACAACATGCTTCACATTTTTCTCCTCATCGACATATTCATAGTCGAAATACTTGTCCATTGCTCATATCCAATAAATCAATTGTTCAACATCCAAATCACCCTCTTGCATTGGGATGTCTATATTTTCTTTATATCCCAACTTGATGACCACTTTTAGTAAGAAGTCTTCTGTAACATCCTCTTCTATAGCTTCTTCAAATTCCACTTCTTAATTCTCTGCATCACTGACATCTCTAGCATCAGGTGCTCTTCTTTGTGTTGTTTCCATGGCTTGCAGCCTTGCACACATTTCTCTCATCTCCCTTTCCATATATCTATTTTCTACAAGTGGATCCACACGTCTCCTAGGTGGAATTGTGTTGATGTATCTTATACCACTCGATGATATCATCCTACTTCACTGTCTCCTTTTCCTACAAAAATTAATTTTGTGAGCTCTGATACCACTTGATGCACAACCCCATTCCCTCCCTGGGATTCTGCAACCTCCTGGTCTCAGATATCTAAACTCCTGGAACTGAATTGGTTCTTCGGGCCTTCAACAGACTCTAAAAAATTAATACACCCACACACACTGGTCCCGTTGATGTCACCTGCAAGATCGAACTACCTACAACTCTTCTCTCTGGCACTTGGAAACATCGATTTGTGAGTACTAGTCTCATGATAGAATATCTCCTTAATGTGACCATGGGTTGTGACCTCAAGACAACCCTTTCGTAAATTCATCTTTATTGATATTGTGATCTCCGCCTTTGTTTCTCTCTAAAACAATTTTCCCCGAATTCACAGGTCTCTACCACATGTCTCCATGGATCTATCAATCTATACTTCTGGTTTCATGATTTCACAAATATTTCACTCACTCCACACACCACTTATCCATACCTTTAACTCCCATATTCTCTAAGCCCCTACCATGTTCCTCCTTCCAGCCAATGGTTAATATTTTCCTTGCAATTTCGTGACTTCGACGATCCCACTTCTTGACACTTCGAAATTATCTTAACTATGAAATGCCGAAACACCTCATGGCTATTTATCCATGCAAATTTTCCTAGATATTATGGTTTGGAATGATCCCAATCCCTCCTAGATGGATTTCGCTTTCCTGATTCTAGGAAACCTCAAAGGAATCCTCCCTTTGAATATTTATCACCACTCTTCCTCTTGAACTTTCGAGTCAAAAGACTATGTTACACCCTCCTTTCGAATGAACTTCCTTCAATAGTGACTTTGAAGGCAACTGTGCACTCTTTGCGGTAGTTCTTCCACTTCCTATTGTTCCCTCTGAACAATATGAAACTGAGCGAGGTTAATCCTACCTGCACTCTCAAATTATCCATGATGAATTTTTTGAGTCAAATTTGACTTTGTCATGTGCACCTTGTGGACACTATGCACTCCTTGAACGCATAAGGTTCATGTTATCTCTTCCAAGATTATAATTCGAAATAGACTTTGTCAATGCACACCTTGCAGACACTATGTACACTTGCACTTGCTCATACAAGAGAAACAATTGAAACTTCTTTAAATCCTTAGAGATTCATTCATTCAACCAGGTAAATGCATTCATAAACACAAGAACAATAAATAACAGATAATTTAAAATAAATAGAGAGTCTACCGTTCATTCACTCAGATAGACACAACAATACAAGATATTTAGGAAAATGCTCCTTTGTTATATTCATTCAACTAAAATATACATGTATTCATAAACTGCTTCAACAACTTCTACAACAATTATCAGTAGCCCATAAACAACCTTTACTGGGAAATAATACAAAGATTTATACAAGAGGGGATCTTCAAGCTCTTCCCTCCATCTACTCTATATCTATCCTATCGAATTAAAAGCTATCGAATAGTAGAATTTATTACAATAAATATTTGTGACAGACAGATAAGATCAAACACATAGAATATGTAGTGCACACAGCTTCATTAAAATAAAATACATTCTTTGATGTCCTCATGAAATCATCCATCTCCATAACACTAAATATGTTCTTTAATTACAATTCCTTTCAAAATATTTGTGAGATACACCTTCTTCAAAATGCGCACTAGTGCACCCAATTGTCGTCCACTCGTTATTTGTTGGTGATGCTCTTGCATCAGTTAACAAAACCTCTCTCTAAGAGAAATCAGGTTCTCTTTGAACTGCCTCTAACAAGGAAAATGCTTTAAGGACCTCTCTCTCTAAATCGCCAAGACCACTAAACAAGACAATCGCAACCATAGTAGTTGGGTCAGTCGTAACTATTAGAAATTATTTTATCACATATCTAGGGTGAGGTAAGGTTATTTCATAAGAACTTGAAGGTAGAACAAAGGTTTTTTCTCCATTGGAGGATACATGAGCACATTGGCAGAAACAAGAGAATATTCATTTACAACATCTATCTCCAGTATTATGGGAGAATCTTACTAATCTACTCCAAGCATTTCCAGGAGAAGTTATTAGAATTGGAGTATTTGATTGAGCACCACTGATAGTAGTTGAAATATGTGAATTAATATTATTTTAAATACATGAATCGATTCGTCTAGCTATAGGAAAATTACTAGCACGAGATGGGTGAAAAATTGTAACGTCCCAATTTTAACCATTATGAACTATAATGCATTATGTAAATGTGACTTACGCTGGTGAACCATAAAAAATGGGCCATAGTGCCTAGGAAATGTAATACTTCATATAAATTAATAAAATACATTGTTAGTTGCAAGACAAATAAGGACAAAAGAGTTAGGGGCTATGATTCCATGAGAGAAGGGGCTTGAGGGGCTAAGTCTTATTTTCATTATTATTTTATTTACCCATAATTGATTTTATGGAGAAAAGTGGTTACATGGGATTCTTGGGGGAGGCCATGTAGCTCTTGGTTCTTGTGATTATATAAAAATTCCTTGGGGGATACTTTGGTTCGCTTCTTTTCCCTGGTGCACTTCTTCTCCCTGGTTCTTCTTCCTCTTCTCTAAATCAAGGTAAATTTGTGTTCTCTTGGTTTGAGCATGGATACAAATGGTTGCGAGAGGATGTCTCTAGGTGAAGTTTTGGGGTCACTCTTCCCTTTTGTTCATTCTTTCTCTGACTCGATCTTTCCCTAGTTCACTCTTCCCCTAGTTCATTTTCTTCCCTTGTTCTTCTTCCTCTTCACTTACTATTGCTAGTTCGTATGCTCTTGGGATGAGAATGGAAATGAATGGAAAGAAAAGGAGATCCATTTTTGAATGGCTATAATAATTATTGATAATTCTAGGAGGGAATGGATGCCTCTGTGCATGATCTTAATGGCAAGGATATTCTTAACCAAAATCATGATATCCTTGTAAGGAGATGGACATCTTGAGGGATTGTGTGGTAGAGAAGGTGACTCATTCTTTTGAGGTTGCACAGGCTGGCTGGAAGAGAGAGTTGGTTTACTTTGGATTTTTGTGAGTGTTGAAAGGCCTTTGATTGCTTGAGTTCTAAGAGACATGTTAGTTTTGAAACTATTGGAAGTTCAGATAGAATTGTCCACATATGAGAACCCTTGGAGTTCTAGTAGGGATATTACCTAACCAATAGAACTGGATCCATGGAGAGAAATGGGACATCCTGAGGGACTACATGACAAAGAAGGGTGTCACTTTCT
>JASDQU010014707.1:38501-58210 GCA_032191745.1 Picea mariana | reverse complement strand
CTTTCCTATGAATGGCTTCTTCAAAGCAGGTAGGATCCTCTTCTAGGAGATCACATATCAAAGTGGTATAACTGGATTATGTCTTTGGTATTTTCACTTGTCTCATAGTTCCTTAGGGAACATCGTACTTCTCTCCATCTTGAATAAGCTCTCTAGCCCAAGCTGGCTTTCTTTTATGGAGGATCGTTGTCTGAGGAGGTTCTTTCACTTTTACTATATCATGGTCTTCTAGAAGTTCCTCATTAGGGGAAGTTACGAATTCCATCACTAGTTTTGCAGCTATGGGAACCTCCCTCATTGCAGTATTGGGGATTACGAGTTCCTCTTCATATACCTCTTCAAGTTGGCATCATTTAGATTTCTTGAGCATTGCATCTTCATCAAAGGTCACATCCCTACTAATCTCAATGTGATGTTGACCTGGTATATAGATTCTGAAGGCCTTGGAGACCTCAAAGTATCCCACAAATATTCCCTTGTTTCTTAAAGGGTCCATCTTGTTTCTCTTTTCTTTAGGTATATGAATAAACACTAGACAACCAAATATTTTGAGATGGATTACCTCTGGCTTCTTTCCGGTGAACATCTCTTCTGGTGTCTTGAGCCCAAGTGTACTATGGGAGAATCAGTTATGCACATAAACAACTATCATTGTTGCTTCTGCCCATAAGTACATAGAAAGATCTTTATCATGGATCATAGTCTTCACAGCTTCCAGTATGGTTCTGTTCTTCCATTCAACGACACCATTTTTTTGGGGATTATAGGGAGTAGAGGGTTCCCTCTTGATCCCAACATCTTTATAGAATTTTACAAACACTTTTGAGGTATATTCTCCTCCATTATATAACTTGAGTATCTTAATCTTCCTTATAGAAAGGTTCTCTATCAAGGCTTTGAATTCCTTGAACCTATTGAACACTTCAAATATATCCAGGTATTTATGAGAATAATCATCAATGAATGATACATAGTATACATAACCACTGATGGAGGATGATGGCATTGGGCCACATACATTTGAATGAATGAGTTCTAGGAATCCTTCTGCCTTGTTGTCCCTCTTCCGAAATGGGTTCTTGATGTTCTTCCCTTGTTCAGATCCATCGCATACACCTTCATGGTCAACTTTGAGTTCTGGTAAACCTGTGACCACTTTGCATATGTATGGTAGTGCCTTGTAGTTGATGTGATCTAATCCTCTATGCCAATATCTTCAATGGCATGGGTCATGGAAGCTTCTAAGTGACCCTTTAGCTTATGCAAGCCACCTTCTTCTCTTCCAATGATGATTTCTTCATTTATGGTCTCTTCTTTAACACATTGCCTTATGAAACCTTCACTATAGATTCCTCAGGGTTATTACATGTGACCTGGAGAAAGGTTAACAAAACAACAAGCAAGAATAATATCCTTCTAATAATATAAAGCAATAACACGAACAATCATCCCAATAGCTCCTTTAGAGCCATCACTTACAATTTATCTAAAGCAAAGATTAAAGGTAAGGAATACAATACAAAATGAGGGAAACACTCTCATAGTGTTGTGACCAAGCATTCTTCCATGGCAACTTGGAACTAACACACGAGGTTTCTCCTAGAGGAGGTTTTAGTTGTATCAGGCAAAGAATATACCTCTATATGCTCACATGTTGTTAGGTATAATACTTTACAAAGACTGCTATCTCAACTATAGTCATCAACTTGCCATGTGTACCTTTGAACCTTATCAACTTGATTTAATCAAACCTACAGCCTTGTCTTCAGGAATGAGTGCTTTCTTTTCTTCCAAGTCTCCTTCAGTCAATATGACGAGTGCTTTCTTCAACCTTTTTGTTGTACTAAGACAATACACTATCTTGACAGAAGGTTAGGTTAGAGGATAAGCTCTATGATCAACTTTTAATCCTTCTAATAATTTGATCATAGCTTCAACATACAACACTAATTAAAATAATGTCATGACAAATAGATGCATATCAGAATAATCACACCTGGGTTGCATCAATCCTTTGAATGTGTTGGATCTTGAGATCCTTCTGTATCTATGGCAAGATATCCCTTCTCTTGCAAATACTCTTTAGGGTTTAACCATTAAACATATGTGATTACATACCTCTGATGGCATTTGTAGGTAGTGGTTCCATATGGTGGTAGTGGTAATCATTACCAACTCTTAAGAAAACTTCAAGGGTGATTGCAACTGGTTCTGAGACTGCAACTGCAACTGCAACTGCAGCTTAGGGTTTTATGAGGAAACCCTAATTTTTCAAACTTTGAATTTTGAAATTCTGATCTAGGGGATAGATGCACTAATCTGAGGCGAGTTAGCTGGTGCAGTTAGATTTCTGAAAATCTAACTTTTACCCCCTCAAACTTGATCTCCGGATTTTTGGACTATTGCTTTTGGTTTTCTGGTACTTCTGGTACTCTGGTACTTCTGGTACTTCTGGTACTCTAGTTTTCTGGTACTTTTTGAAACTAGGGTTTCACTTTCCGAGAGATATAGCCATTGAAAAGGTGCGTTGAAGGTGCCAAAATGATCCTTGGGGGAGGGCACACTTTTTTAGATGGTTTTGGGGCTGAAATACCTCACCAACAAAAAGCCGTAATTTTCATGTATGGTGACAATGATGTTTTTCACTTTTCTCTTGTGAAAGATGCTTCCTTCAGCTTGGCTCTGATACCATGTTAGTGTTTAAGCCATTATTATAGATGTTTATTTCATTAGATAAAAATAGCATAATCCAAGATCATTAAGAAATACACAATCACAATAGACACACCATTTATCCTGGGAAACCCTCTAGGGGAGGAAAACCCTCCAAAAATTCCTTAATATAGATACCCAATACAATGCCAAGAGATATCTTATGCTAATACATAAATTACTCTCCTAGATATGCACCACTCTCTCTCCTTCTTCTCTAACCATCATATCTGAAACTTGTCTCTCAATGAGCAAGTGTGTTGTGTGTTTAAGTGAGGCACTGGCCTCTTTATTTATACAAGTCTGGCACGTTTGAAGAGTCTCTTCACTAGTAGGGCCAACTTCTCAAATTGGGTGGGTAAACCCACCTTTATTATATTTTTGGTCTTCTTTAATATATGTTAGGGCTGACTTCTTATTCTGCCTATTACAATTGTCTTTCGACAAATCTGCAAAAGGGGATTTGGTCCTATTACAATAATCGACATGATCAATCCACAATGGGGATTGATCCTATGAATAATATATCAATAATAATATGAATACTCTTTGTAGTTACATTATTTGAACAATGTTTGGTTAATACCAGACCAAACATTTGTTTTTCTATGAACACGTTGAGCTAGTTCCAGGTGGAACCAAGACATGATAATTAGACTGCCACAAAGAACATATTGAGATATCAAACAATGATGTACAACTGCAGGGATATATAGATTATCATTAGGAAAGGAGTGCATGTGACAAAAAGATTACTTATGGTGTATGTTTTAGTTTTGTCTTAGCCATGATATATTGGATTAGTGGGAAATAGAAGTCAATGGCACTCAAAAATGAAAAAGGCGGAGTGCATTGCAACATTTGATGCTTGTACGAAAGTAGTATGGATCCATAAGTTGATTTTTTGACTATTTGATCAAATGTCATATTCGATTGTGATATTCTTTGACAATCAAATTTTTGTGAAGATTTAGAGGACCCTGTGTTCCATGAAAAGTTTAAGAACATTGAGATCAAGTATCATTACATCTGTGATCAGGTCCAGAAGGAGATTACTTCCTTGGTTGAGATGGAGTCTTTATATGTATCATGCTAGTACATCTTATATATTATTATTTTTCATCATTCTAGTGCAACTTAGATATGATACAGATGTCTATAATCACATCATGCTAGTACAACTTAGATATGATGCATTAGCATCATGCTAGTACAACTTAGAGATTATGTAGTTGCATGACTTGCATCATGCTAGTACAACTTAGATATGATGCAATAACATCATGCTATTACAACTTAGAGATGCTGCATATGAATTACATCATGCTAGTAAAAATTATATATGATGCATTAGCATCATGCTAGTAAATGTTAAAATTGATGCAGTTTCCTGAGGGGAATCATGCTAGTTCATCTTAGATATGATGCAATAGATTTATGTTAATAAAACTTAGAGATGATGGAGATGAATCACATCATGCTAGAATAAATTAGATATGATCTAGTAGAATCATGTTAGTATATATTAGAGATGATGCAGAGGCACTGATATACATCATGCTAGTACAACCTATATATGATGCAGAAGAATCATGCTAGTATAGCTTAGAAATAATGTATATGATACTCCACATCATGCAGATACAACTTATATATGATCCATTCGCATCATGATAATACATCTTAGCTATGATATAGTGGATGATAAGACTTGATGTGCACCATCCCAGTTGAATTATGGCTCAAATGTGATGCACTTGATGATACATCATGATATATTCGATGTAACTTTTATTTAGATAAATTTGGTCAACTTGAATACATTTATCTATTTGTTATGAATATATCCCTAGTTAAGAGGAAGTGTTGATATTTTGTAACTATGGCCAGTCTTCATAATGTATATATTTGAAAAAGAATATTCTAGAAAAGAATATGTGTACCTGTAAAATTTGGCCCTACCTGTGGCACAGATGATGACCTGATCAGGAAGAATGGTCTTTGTAGTAACGTGACACTCCTTTGAGTGTGTGACAACTACGACACACATTTGTAGTCATGAGAGTATGGAAGAGATTGTGTGTCTCTGGATAGTAGTTATGTGCTACTACAATGGTTTTGTACCACTGGTAGTGATTATGTGTCATTGGAAAATAGCTTTGTGCTACTATAGCAGTTGTGTAACACTAGCAGTGATTGTGTGTCACTAGACAATAGTTTTTTGCTACTAGAATTGGTTGTGTACCACTTGACAATAGTTTTGTACTACTATGTATCAACACAATCGTGTTCTATTGGATGGCATTATAGTAGTTGTGTGCTACTATTTGATTTCCATGGAGACTACCAGATCACTTGGAAGTGGTTGTGTGCTATTTTTGTATCACAGAGACTATAATACATGATTTGAGCTACCAATGGTATGGTAGTATATATGTGCTACTATTTGATCACATATACTGTGACAGATGATTTGAGCTATCAATGGTATGGTAGTAGTTTTGTGCTATTGTTTGATCACATAGACTGTGACAGAAGATTTGAGATACCAATGCTATGATAGTAGTTATGTTCTACTAGTTGATTGTAGAGTAGTCATTGGACTTCTAGATGAAGACATTGTGTAAAGATATCTTCCTAGTTAAGAGGAAGATTTGTTGTTTTAGGAAAAAAGGGTGTGAAATTCTCCATAGAGGGTCTTGTGTGGACTATTAGGGGGGAATTAGACTTCATCTTAACATGCCTCAGTTGCTCAAATGAAGGAACCAAGACAGTGGTTTTATGAGGAAACCTCAATATGTCTTGGGAGACATTGGTTCCATGAGGGAACCTCAATGTGTCTTAGAGAATCCATTGGTTCCATAACGTAGTCTCAATATCTCTTAGACATGTGTTCCATGAGGGAACCACGAGATTTACAGTATCGAAACAGTTGATGAGTGATCTGAGACATTAGTTTCATTAGACAACCTCGATATGTATTAGACATGTGTCCCATGAGGGAACCTCGATATGTATTACACATGTGTTCCACAAGGGAACCTCAATATGTATTACACATGTGTTCCACAAGGGAACTGCGAGATGTCTAGTATGGACATAGTTCATGGGTAGATGAGACATTGATTTCATGAGTGAAATTCAATATGTATTAGACACATGTTTCACAAGGGAACCATGATGTTTCTAGTATGCACAGAATTCATGAGTGAGATGAGAAATTGGTTTCATGAGGGAACCTCGTTATGTCAGGTATGGTTCAAGATGACTTAGCTTGATTATCCCCAAGCTATTGGCCACCCCTTGTAGGATGATATATCTCAATTCTTGTGGATACCAACTACATGAAATTTATAAACACTTGTGAATGGACCTACTAAGCATTAGGTAGACCTTCTCCTAGGTTGGGCTACAAACCAATGGATATATGATACATTTATAAAAAGGGTGTACATGTGATAAATGGTCCCAAGCTTAGTCTTTTCCTGGTCATGAAAATGAGTGATATGGACTCGAGGTGCTTGAGGTGCTTTCCATGTATTAGATAGAATTGGGATGACATTCACTCATAGGTGTGTACCTATGGTAAATGGACTTGGTGTGATCTTTGTCCTTATTCATGGTGATTTCACTTGGAATGATAAAGACTTAAATATGTTAGAGGCTATCACATGTAGAATTAGAGTGAGCCTAATCTCAGAGAGAGTCAATTGGCTTAGATGGAGAGATGAAGGAGTTCCCCTCTAGTTCTGGTGGGAGAGAGACATCTCCTAAGACTGACAAGTGTCATGAGTCTAAAATGAAGTTTGTATACTTAGAGATAAGCTTTAGCAATGATGAAGAATGTCTCCCTTGCTGAGAGGGAGTGTTTATGTTTGGAAAACATTGAGAATACATTATTATATATATGTATGTATATATAATATCATTTCATATAATATATGACATGATATTTTTAATACAAAGTATAAATATATATATAATAAATAAGTAGTTTTTTATTATCCAACGAATGCATCCTTTCATGTATGGTCACCATATGTTCTATATATATGGAACACTCATGATTGTAATAATACATTAATATATACAATATTATCTCATATGAAAAATCAACAAGGGTGAGAGATAGAGAGAGTGAGAGGGGAGGGAGAGAGACAAAGGGAGAAAGGGAGGGATATATAAATAGAGAGATGGAGAAAGTGGAGAGAGAGTGAGGGTGAGGTGGGGAGAGAAAGTTAGGGGGTAGAGAGAGAGAGAGGGAGAGAGAGAGAGAGAGAGAGAGAGAGAAAAGAAAGGGGAGGGAGAGAGATAGAGGTAGGTAGGTAGGTAGGTAAGTATGTAGGGGGAGTGACAGAGAGAGGAATGGAAAGAGAAAGAGGGGGGAGTTAGAGGGAGGGAGAGAGAGATGGATGGTTCTTGAATTTCTTCAGGTTCAGCTTTGGATGTAGTTTCCAATAATTTTCCTTAGTGTTCCCATCAATATTGAAGTGGTTGCAATGGATACTAATATCCTTTCACTGATGTGTAGTGGCTTCCATATTTTTATCCTTCCCCATTTCCAATTCTTGTTCCCCTCCTTTGAAGCGTCCTAGTTCTCTTTCTAATTGGAACCAATTGGATTCCCTTTCTTGTGGCCCGTGTTTCTGAATATTGTGCCTCTACACATGCCTCATCCAATTTTTTCCACTCTAAAATCACCAAGATAGATGAAACCATATTTTCATCGACTTGTTAAATTTTTTCCATTGAAACTCAATATTTGAAGGCCTCTAATTTATCACGAAAAAAAATTTATTTTGTCTAAAAACAACCTAAGCCCCTTTATCATAGTTATATTTCATTGGTGAATGAATCAATGCCTTAGTATTTTCAATTTGAGTTAAATATTCTAATTATTTTTTACTAAAGGTATTCCCACCTTCATTAACAAGTGTATTCAACACACTCTTAATACTTTCATTTCTTAGTTATGATAGCATCGATTTCACCGTCAAATTCCCCCTTACAAATGATGAGGGAAATGAGCCAATATAAGTAAAATATTTTGTGACGCCATTATCTTTCAGTGGTTGAGAGGTAGTATAGACATTATTTTTAGTGACATTGTGAATTAACTTCCAATCAAGTGACTCTAGAGTAACAATAGAAGTGGAAACTCCTATATTTAATTTTTTCCCATTAGTAATGTGGAAACCACTAGCTAATAAATTTGTTTCTTTTCCTTTACCGGAGAATCTTGGATTATTGTTTATTTATAAATAATCAAAATATATATTGTTCTTTTAGTAGCATCAACATGCCATAGATTCAATAAAATCCTAGTATTCTCTTTGTAATGATCTTTAAAATTCGTCAGATAATTGAAAAATTGAGTGTGCTACAAAAAAAAACTGAATTTTGAAGGAAAGGGCATAAAAGGGATGGAAGTTTCAGAAATAGAGGGAATATCTCTAACAATACAAGAGTTGTCATTCTAATAAATCCATATCCCACAAAATTCTCCAAAACAAATTCAAAAAGTCCTTCTATAAAAGATCAAGGCTTTATCAACATAATTCTCAAAGCCATTACAACAATATATTCATTAAAACATCAATATGTGAATTCTTGGAATTAAACCTAGGTGGGGAGGATAACACTCCTTTTCATAACTACTAGGTCTATTCCTAACAAACAATATCATTCCCTATATGTTAAACAACCTATGAATCATACAAAAATGAGAATATTTCAAAGATGAACCTAAATCCAAATATAAAACACCATCATTTAGGATCAAATCATATTCAATATACTAAATAAATAATCATTTCATGCCCCCAAGACGATGGTCCCATCTCCACTACCTTCCTATATAAAATTACTTGAGGAAATATTTGGAATTACTAATCATTGAAAGGAGTGACAATTTTTGCCTTAGTTTCCCTATTTTGCATTTCAATCATTCCAAAGAAACCTAAAGGAGCTGTCGCTATCTTCCATCCTGTAGTGAATAGTGAAAGAAGAATTATATAGTTCCCTTTTAGAAATAGTATTATTAAAAGTAGGACACAAACACAAATTGGAATTCTTATTTAGGTTTCTTAAATTCTAAAATATGCACATATTGGACGTGTTAATCAATTTTCTTATTAAGGGAAACTAATAATGAGCTCAGTTGATCTACCCTAGCTGTGGTGATTCCATAAGAAAATGTGTAGTGTCATGACACATTAAATAATCATTTCATAGAATTAGCATGGTCATATGATTTATAAATATGCAACTACATGAAAAACGATCAATTCTTCGAATATTACACACTTCTAATTGGAAATCTTGATATTCTACAGAAAATAAAGGGCACTCTTATAACGAGGAATTTAGAATACTACTATATAGTTTAAGAAAAATATTTAAATATTTATTTCATTGCTTTCATATTGATCGAGATTATACCATAAATCTCTTGAAGCAAAGACAACAGACATATTTTAAACAATTGTTGATATATGAGAAAATATACAACGATAAAGGCGATGTGCAATACAACAATAAAAAGGTGTAAAGGGATCCAATCCTTGTTGGAGTAGAAGTTAAGTTTACAATTTTAAAACTATGTAATATAGAAGACCAACACCTAGACTAAGGGAGAGTGACTCAACTATCACATTAATTGTTTACCCTCATTTATAAACCAAACTGTAGATGCAAAATCTAGAGTCCATTAATGTAATGGTATATTTTCAGCAATGTCGACATGACGATCTAAATCACTACAACTTAAAGAAAAAACAAATACAAATCAATAAATATGTAAGTCAAAATTGAACATAAATCTATACCAATCTTAAATATGTGAAAATTTTCCCATTATTAATACTTAAAAGCCCTACTAGAATTCCATATACTCAAAATCAAAATATCAAAATTATGGAACAAAATGGTGCTATATCATATATTTAGGAAAAAAAAACATAAAATAAAATAATAAATTATGTTTAATTCGAAATCTAAACTGACAAAATGCAAGTGCATGCATGCACAAATAAAGTGAACCTTTGATAATTTTCTTCATATGTTAACAATGGTGAGAATTTGTTTCATATATTAAGTGGTGAGTTGAAAAGAGAGTGGGGAATTTTGACTAATCTAATATATTGCTCATAGATGGTTCTAGAGAGATGGAGGGAAAACAAGGAATCTATCTATCTTTGGGGGATCTGTTGGGAAAAAGAGTCCCCTAGGATGGGTAATACTGGTAGGTTGTACAATATATAGATGATAATTTTGTATTACATTAAAATATAAATCTATAGATCCATGGTAGGGTTCTATTCAATACAAAACACATGTATTTTCTCACTCAAATTACACTAGGAAACTCAACGCTACAGGATCCCCAATCTCAATCTTTTATGTAGTATGACACGTTACATCTTATTTGACTAAAAAGGTTACAAAATATGCCTTACAAAGTTTGGAATAATGGTGGGGATGCCGTTAATATGTAACTGAATCGATTACGACACCTTCACAATGAGTTCATATCTAGTTTTGGTATTTTCAAGTTATTTACGTGAAACTTGATATTTTCAAGTTATTTAAGTGAAACTATATACAATAGTAGGATGACTAGCCAACATTTTGGTTTTTCAACACAATTATATTTTTCCTCCATTCTAATATCCCATCAACAACTCATTTCTTTTGCTTCTTATACCCTAAAGAGATTCGATCTAATGACCTTTCTGGTTTCTTGTTTATTTATTTTTATTTTTTATGTTTTACAATGGATTATTTTATTGAGACTTATACAAAACTCCTAAAGAAATTGTATGGAGGCGTTTATTCTTTGAAAGAGAAATGCTAAAAATAAATATCGCCCTGGTCAATGGATTTATTGTATCATTTTTAATACGATTTTTAATAAAATTATATAAAGCTATAAATTTCCTACACTAATTACCCACCATAGTTTATTGAGTTTGAGTTGAGATGCAAAGTAGCTAGTCCCTATCTATCGTTCCTCTTTTCCCAAGCAGCTAGTCTGTATGCACCTGGAAAACTTGTTAGGAACGATAGTTTGAGAACACATGGATAAAGTGAACGTTTGGGAAGTTGTGAAAATCAAAAGTGAAAAAGCGTGATAAGATCTAACGGATCGAGGGAAACTATCTATCTATAATATTTGAAATCAAAACTGAAAAATAATGATAAAAACCTCTAACGAACCATGCTTCAAACTCAAACGCATTTGGGAATTTGTGAAAACAAAAAGCGAAAAATCATGATAATCTCTAACGGACAGTCTTTTAATATTTTCCTCCTCAACGATCTCTTTGGTATTCCTGTGTGGTTGGTTGTATTAGTGTGTGTGGGGATTGAATCTATGTTGAGTACGAGTTGTGTACATCTGATAGAGGAAGAGGTTGAACTAAATTGGAAGCACCTGCATCATCCGCTAGAGAAAAAAAAACTTCAAGGGAAGGCCAGTTGAGCTTTTGAACGATCACTGATGTCTCAAGGGAGGTGCAAAGCAGCTGGTCCCTATCCATCGTTCCCAAATTCCCAAACTATTGTTCCTGACAAGTTCTCAAGGTTCACAAGAGCTCATCTTCTCATGTTAGTGAAATCGTTCGTATGCACCAATCCTTTTCCTCTCATGATCATTGGGTTCATTGATGATATTCCTCTTAAGTGCTCAAGTCTCATTGGCCAAGTTCCTCTCTTAGTCGTTGGTCTTTCACCGACCAAGTTCTTTGCATGAACATAGATCAACATGGTTGTTGTTTTTTAAGTAGACTTGAAATAATAAAAGGGGTGATTTTTATGTAATTTACAATAATTTAAAGGAGAGGGAGGGCACGTGGATTGTGTCTTCATCCCTTTGACATTTTCCAAAACAATCAACATCAAACGCAAACCCTTTGATTAAAAATACCTCTCTTTTAAATCTTAAATTTGAGGCTCATTAAAAATAATAATTTAAATTTTGTTTAAGGTATAATAGGAATTTTATTTAAATTTATTTTTAATATGTTTGAACCCATTTTTTTTAATATTTTCCTTTTTTCATATTTTTAAATAGTTTTCAAGCAAAGACAAAACCATGCAGTTGGGGAAATGTTAACCATTATTTGACCATCATTGGATTCAGTGATTTTGATGTTCTATGACATGATTTGAAGGTTCATAACTTGTTCATACAACGTCTGATTGGATTCACACTTTTTGGGACACAGAGGGAACGAGGAGATGCTTTTGGCGAGAAAATTGTTTAGTTTCATTCAAACATTCCAATGGTGTCGTGGCTAACAAGGTTGGCTTAGGCTAGAAATCTTTGGTGATTGTTTTGGCACTTTCGGGCTTCAGGTTTTGATTATGTCAATTATGTTGGAATCATAATCCTGAAAATACTACAGTTGGCCTATTCCAGTGGTGAAAAATACACTATGACGAACACCGAAAAATTACGCTGAAAGGCATTTTTTAATGAAATCTTGGATCTCCTTCTGGTTGTTTTGTAATATCCCCACTTTTGGAAATTATCACATTACGGAGTTCTATGCATACCAGAGTAGCCAGATATGGGTGACAATAAGTTTTGTAGATATTGAGGGGTTTTGTTGGGCCCAACTTGCATCATTCATCATATTTCATCATCAAGATCCATTCCACACAACTTGACTTTGGTTTCGTTGCATTCCAACAATTTCTGTAATTTTGGGTTATTATGGATTATA
The DNA here is from genome assembly GCA_032191745.1 of Picea mariana. Classification (NCBI taxonomy): domain Eukaryota; kingdom Viridiplantae; phylum Streptophyta; class Pinopsida; order Pinales; family Pinaceae; genus Picea; species Picea mariana. The sequence continues at coordinate 45,770 of JASDQU010014707.1, read as the reverse complement.
TTTTAATTAAAATCACTAAGAAGGTCATATTGGGTATAATACTTGGAGAAACCTCTTATTGTAATATCTCATCATAATCGAGAGGAATATCACTACAGGGTAAGATGATGATAAGTGCCTTTTAGTGGTCTGAGAAGCCATAATGAGGGATAAATAACCTTTTAGAGGTAAAATGGTTAATTAATTAATAAAGTGATTTAATTAAAGAATAATAAAATAACATAAAAGTCACTTGGAGAGAAAAGGTGAATAGGGGGGAAGTTACACATTATTTTCATCACCCCTATGACCATTAATTATGTAAACCTATCCTTTGTCTTTAGAAGGATTAGTGGCCCAAATTCCTGAAGAAAGAAGGCAGAAGAACTTTGTGTGGGAGAATAAATTGTATTTTCCTTTGTAAAAACCATATTAAGGAAGATCACCGCATGCTGTGGCGATGCCCGGTCACTGCACCCTTCTCTAAATCTAGACTGTGACGTTGTCACAGGCTGCACTATAGCTAGGGTGCGATGATTCCTATACGTGGGAAAAACGAGCATCTTCTCGATGCTTCTAAAAGGATAAGTTTCTATGGTGAGGTGGCCTCTTAATGGTTTGGATATTACTTGCTTTTATGATTTAGTGGGATCATCCTAACCTCCTCACCTTATCCTCTTCAACTTATAAAAGGAGAGGAGCTCTCATGGAGAAAATTAGCTTGGTGGCTTGGGATTAAGCTTGATTGGGTTTGAGTAATTTTTGTAGCTTGGATTTTTTGGGCCTATGTTGGCTTTGAGCTTTGGTTTGTCAAGATAGATTGTGAGTAGTTATCATATATACAATCTCAAAATCCATGGATTAGAAGTGTGTGGGAAGCAAGGAACTGTTGGAAGGAACCTGATAACATCAAGGCATCTAGTTCCATCTTTCTTCGACATTACTTAACACATATATACTTTTCTTTCCTATATGAATGTTATTTGTCCATATTGTATGATTCCTTGATCACGTACATAGTTTCATTTCAAATAGAATCTGTTATTCTTGTCTTAGTTGGATTCTGTTCTTTTGCATATATTTCTCCATAAGCCTTGTGGCAGAGCCTGGATTACATTGCCAAAGTTAGATCTTTGATATTTAAAAGGTATGTTCTAGATCCATTTCTCATTTGATAATTGAAATCTAAGGAAAGAGTAGTGTACTGTCTTGTTTTTTTTTCTAGTTTCGTAGTGAAGCTAGGGTGATTGATTTGTGTCTGCACTTAACAATTAGCCTGATAATAGGGGATAAAAGAGAGATAAGGGCCTTTATTATCTCATTATGTTGTTTATCATTTTGATGTCTTCCTTCTTGCTAGAGATCCCATGCACTTGGGGGTTTTGAGGGTTTTGAATGAACAAACCCTATATATAAGCTATGTGATGAAAGATCCCACCTTTCTTAATCCAATCTTGGTCACGAAGGTGAAATATTTCTCCCTCACCATTCTACATTGGTTCTATTCAGTTCCAGGAGCATTGGTTGAGGCATGGCATATTGTTGGAGGTTTTTCTATAGAGCTAGGGCACACCCATCTTGAGAGATCGGTTCTATTTGCTTAAAAGTGACCATATTCACAGTAGATCTCACTACAGGGTTATTATCCATCACCCTAGTGTCTTTTTACAATATTTTTTTAGGGTATTCATCAGATCATTCATTTCTTCTACTAGTGGGGTAAATTTCATCTTTAGGAGGGTGCACTCACCATAGGAGATCCAGTGTTATGGATGGGAAGACCTTTACCATTAGATTGGATATATGGCATAGGATTTACCCAACCCCCAATCTATCTTTTGGAAATTGGTTTCAGTAGTTTGGAATCCATATTCTTGGAGGCCGAATTATTGGCTTGTTTAAGCTAGGAGGGCGTATTTGTTCATAGAGACATTGTTGTTTTGGAGTCTTCCAGTTGAGATATTACGCAAATATTGTTCATATCTTCTTGCCATCACCAGATATATCATCTCACAAAGTTTTTCACAGGTTTGATGCCATCAAAGATAAGGTTGTACCTTCCTTGGACCATTCCATCAAGGAAGTGGGCATTGTGAGAGAGAGGGAATCACATACAACAATGGGTATCTATTGGTCTTCAATGTTACTTGGTATTAATCTTGGAGAGCCTTATGAAACCTTGTATATTCATATCTATTATATATTGGAGACGTTATCAGTAATACAGTCTATTCTCTTATATATATTCTATATCTGCTCCATTTTGTATGAGGTCAACTATTATTATGAATAAAATCATATATGAGGTATTTGTGTTATTTACTTGAGTTGTTTCTATTGTATCTTGTTGTGTATATGTTGTTTTCTACATTTCTATATTTACTTGCGACAAGAACAAAATAAAACCACCATTTTAAACCCTGGCACAACTCAAGAGATTAAAATCAACAAAGTGTTTGACAAAATACCACAACTAGAAAACACATAAAACTCAATGTTCAAATTAGATTTGATTGGAAACATTACAGTAGTATCAGAGAGAAAATTCATCTTAACCTTAGGGGTCTTCCATAAGGAGAGATGGATTTTATGGAATTTTCTAGAGAGACATTATATTGTGAAAGGGAATATCAATCCCTTAGTGAGACTTTCCGGGCTTGAGTAACATTGCAATAGTTTGTATCCATAAAAAATCCTAGGTGGAGAAAATATGAGGTTACACATTGGGTTAGAATAGCAGAGAAAAATAGAGCCAAAGAAGTCAAGGGGGTAGATAAATCACTACCAACTAGTATATGGAAGGAAGCATAGATTAATCCTACACCCATTAGGAGAAGGGAACTTTGCTATAGTTGCAAAGAGCCTTGGGAGCCAAATTATAGATGCAGGGGTAAAGGGAATATGCACATTGTTGAGGTGCACTATGACAGTGAGGATGAGGAGATGCATGAGGATGCAACCATATATTACTATTTAGATTAGTCTAATGAGGCTAGTGACTCTTGCGCATATGATGGAAAGTTGGATGGATAGGATGATGGTGCATGTTCTTCATCTTCCATACTAGGAAGATGAATGCATTCTATTTTCATGAAAGAAGATTTCTTTAAATTTATCAACAGTTTCTCCAACTGCAACCTCCTCATCATTAATGTTAAGTGCCTCAGATGATCTTATTTATTTTTACTGAAGAGTAGTATATCATCCAAATATACAATCACAAATTTATAAATAAAATCTTTCAACACTTCATTCATGAACCTCATAAAAKTACTYARGRAATTTGTTAAGATAAATGACATAACAATCCATTCATACAATCCCTCATTTGTCTTGAAGGTTGTTTTCCACTCATCACCTTCTCTCATCCTGATCTAGTGATATCCACTTTTCAAATATATCTTTGAAAAATAGTTCTCTCCACTTAAACAATCCATTAAGTCATTCATCCTTGGAAATGGAAATCTGTACCTAATGATGATCTTATTTATGGCCCTTGCGTCTATACACATTCTCCATCCTCCATCAGACTCAATATAGTTGGTACAACGCATGGATGCAAGATTTCTCTGACCAAACCTTTGTCTAACAAATCCTGAACTTGTCTTCTTACCTCCTCATTCTCTTTAGGTGTCAATATATACAATTATTTATTCAACATGATTGCTCCTAGTATCAATTCAATTGGATGGATGATACTTTTGATAGGTGGAAATGAGATTGACAACTCATAGATTACTATGTCAGCAAAATTTTCCAACATCTCCTGAATTTCCTCAAGTAGATTCTCCATAGAAGTACTTGTAAGTATAACTTTCAACTTCCTCACTACAGCAAACTACATCTCCCATTCCTTATTAACTTCACTTAGGATTTCCTTCCCAGTCATGGGAAGTATGATCATGCTAGCTTAGTCCTTCACTTTATTTTACTCAATTGACAGCAACATGTGTGTCCTACCATTCTTCTCCAAGTTGTATGTATTTATTCTCCCATAATGAATGAAATTCCTATCATACTTCCATGGTCTTCTCAAAAAAACATGATATACATCCATGGGAATCACATCACATAGAATTTCATCTTTATATCCTCCTATTTTAAATTCAACAAGACATTGTTTAGTTAATGTTACCTGATGAGCTTTTTGCAACCATGATACTTTATATGACGTCGGATGTGCAGTCATCTCTAGCTCCAATTTATCCACCATATCTGTGGATACTAAGTTATCAATGCTCCCACTATCAATTATCACCTTGAAAACTCTGGCTTTAGTCTTGCAGGTTGTCTTGAACAAATTGTTCCTCTACATTGGATTTTCAACTTCTAGTTATGGATTTAAGAGAACCTTCTTCATCATCAAATATCTCCCATATTCTGCACCTTCTGCCTATACATATCACTTCCGTGCTTTTGAAATGTGAGCTTCACCTCCTTCTCTCTTTCTCTCAGGACATTACCAAGACATGTCTCCTACCTTTCCACAAGAATAACACTTTATCTCTCCTCCTCTGCCTCTTCCTCTTCCACTAGGAAAATATTTTCTACCACAACTCTCTTTTCATTGGGAACTTCCTCCTCTTTCAAAGTGTTGGTGTGGTTTCTCTGCCTCACCTTTGGGCTTTTGCATATTTTCATGGGAAACTCCTTTGCCTCTAATTAAACTTCTACCTTTGTTTTGTTGACTATGCTTTCTGGCCAACTTCTCCTCTTCTTTCAACACAATCTGATAAGAATCCTCCATTGTTCTTACTGTCATCATCCTGATTTTGTCCTAGATTTCATATGTAAAGTCGTTTATGTATCTCACAACTTTTTCCTCATCCCTCTCTCTTTGTTGATCCCTGATGTTCATATTGTATAAATTCTGTGTGTACTCTTTCACAGTCATTCCTTTCTGTCTTAGGTTCTGTAATCTATTGAACATATTTATCTGATAGTTCCTGGGTATGAATTTATCCTTCATCTTGGCTACCATTCTATCCAATCTCTTAATCTTTTGTTTTCCCTTTATTCTCCTATCAGCCTGCAATTCATCCCACCATAGTGGTGCATGTCCTTTCAACCTAGGGACAACATGCTTCACATTTTTCTCCTCATCAACATCTTCGTAGTCGAAATACTTGTCCATTGCTCATATCCAATAAATCAATTGTTGAACATCCAAATCACCCTCATACATTGGGATGTCTATATTTTCTTTATATCCCAACTTGATGACCACTTTTAGTAAGCAGTCTTCTGCAACATCCTCTGCTATAGCTTCTTCAAATTCCACTTCTTAATTCTCTACATCACTGACATCTCTAGCATCATGTGCTCTTCTTTGTGTTGTTTCCATGGCCTGCAGCCTTGCACACAGTTCTTTCATCTCCCTTTCCATAGATCTATTTTCTACAAGTGGCTCCACACGTCTCCTAGGTGGAATTGTGTTGATGTATCTTATACCACTCGATGATATCATCCTACTTCACTATCTCCTTTTCCTACAAAAAATAATTTTGTGAGCTCTGATACCACTTGATGCACAACCCCATTCCCTCTCGGGGATTTTGAAACCTCCTGGTCTTGGATATCCCAACTCTTGGAACTAAATTGGTTCTTCGGGCCTTCAACGGACTCTGAAAAATTAATACACCCACACACATAGGTCCCATTGATGTCACCTGCAAGATCGAACTACCTACAACTCTTCTCTCTGGTGCTTGGAAACACTAATTTGTGAGTACTAGTCTCATGCTAGAATCTCTCCTTAACGTGACCACGGGTTGTGACCTCATGACAACCCTTTCGTAAATTCAGCTTCGTGGATATTGTGACCTCTACCTTTGTTTCTTTCGGAAACAATTTTCCCCAAATTCACATGTCTCTACCACATATCTCCTTGGATCTATCGATCTATACTTCTGGTTTCATGACTTTGCAAATATTTCACTCACTCCACACACTACTTATCCATACCTTTAACTCCCAGATTCTCTAAGCCCCTACCATGTTCCTCCTTCCAGCTAATGGTTAAGATTTTCCTTGTGATTTTGCGACTTCGACGATCCCACCTCTTTACACTTCAAAATTCTCTGAACTATGAAATGTTGAAACACCTCATGGCTATTTCTCCATGCAAATTTTCCTAGATATTATGGTTTGGAATGATCCCAATCCCTCCTAGATGGATTTCTCTTTCCTAATCCTAGGAAACCTCAAAGGACTCCTCCCTTTGAAGATTTATCACCACTCTTCCTCTTGAACTTTCGAGTCAAAAGACTTTGTTACGCCCTCCTTTCGAATGAAATTCCTTCAATACTGACTTTGAAGGTGACTGTGCACTCTTTGCAGTAGTTCTTCCACATCCTATTGTTCCCTCTGAACAATATGAAACTGAGCGAGGTTAATCCTACCTGCACTCTGAAATTATCTCTGATGAATTTTTTGAGTCAAAGTTGACTTTGTCATGCACACCTTGTGGACACTATGCACTCCTTGAACACATAAGGTTCACGTTATCTCTTCCGAGATTATAATTCGAAATAGACTTTGTCAATGCACACCTTGCAGACACTATGCACACTTGCACTTGCTCATAGAAGAGAAACAATTGAAACTTATCTAAATCCTTAGAGATTCATTCATTCAACCAGGTAAATGCATTCATAAACACAAGAACAATAAATAACAGATAATTTAAAATAAACAGAGAGTCTACCATTCATTCACTAAGATAGACACAACAATACCAGATATTTGGGACAATGCTCCTTTGTTATATTCATTCAACTGAAATATACATGTGTTCATAAACTATCATAAACTGCTTCAACAACTTCTACAACAATTATCAGTAGCCCATAAACAACCTCTACTGGGAAATAATACAAAGATTTATACAAGAGGGTCTCTTCGAGCTCTTCCCTCCATCTACTCTATATCTATCCTATCGAATTAAAAGCTATCAAATAGTAGAATTTATTACAATAAATATTTGTGACAGACAGATAAGATCAAACACATAGAATATGTAGTGCACACAGCTTCATTAAAATAAAATACATTCTCTGATGTCCTCATGAAATCATCCATCTCCATAACATTAAATATGTTCTTTAATTACAATTCCTTTCAAAATATTTGTGAGATACACCTTCTTCAAATTGCGCGCTAGTGCACCCAATTGTTGTCCACTCATTATTTGTTGGTGATGCTCTTGCATCAGTTAACAAAACCTCTCTCTAAGACAAATCAGGTTCTCTTTGAACCACCTCTAACAAGGCAAATGCTTTAAGGACCTCT
>JASDQU010014707.1:9874-28213 GCA_032191745.1 Picea mariana | reverse complement strand
TTTGATTGGTTGAGTGTAAATTGAGGAAATTGCAGGTAGCATGGTTTTGGATATAGAAGGGATGTAAGCCCATAAATAAGACCAATGCCTATTGTTTTAAGAGTCAAATTATTATGAAAAGAAGCTCATGTCTGGAATTTTTGTTTTTCATGTATGAAACAGTTTTGGGAATTATAATTTAATAAATTACTGACAAATTGTCTTGGATGAATGTAACTCAAGGAAATTACAAGTAGGATGGTATTGAATATGAAAGGGATGTAAGCCCATAAGGAATATTGATATTTACAGCTGTAGAGCCAAACATTATGAGAAAAAATCTCATGCTTGGAAAATTTTGTTTTCCTGTATAAAACATATTTGACATTTATGATTGAAATTATTATAACAATATCTCATGTTGAATGTATTTTTATAATATATGAGATGATGGATATTGAAGTTGGAAGATCACAAAAAAGAACACTAGAAGGAAATCGAGATCAATGATGAAGGCACAGAATGAAGAAAGTCCAGTGGACTTATTGCATGTAGAGTTCTCAAAGCCACAACTTTGAAACTTCTTGGCCAAGTGCATTGGATCCCTAGAGAGAAGTGGAACATCCTGAGGGACCACATGCAAGAGAAATGGGTTCATTTATTTGGGTTGTTCAGGGATGATAGGGAAGGAGAGATGGCTAGTTGGAAGTGCTGCCAAAATTACGAATTTTGAAGATCATTATACATGTTTGGGTAAGAATGCCCATGGATACATATTTAATTTTAGGCCATAGTGCCTATGTACATAATATTGGGTTGGATTGCCTATGTGGATTAATCCCAGAGGGCCTGGATTTGTAATGTTAATAACATTGGAATGGGGTTCTGCACTAAGGGCAGTACCAAAATAAGGGGAGAGGGATGTAACATCCCATTTTTAACCCTTATGAACTATAACATATTATGTAGTTGTGACTTAGGCTGGTGAGTCAGTAAATTTGAAAAGGGGTTAGAGTGCCTAGGAAATGTAATACTTCATATACATTAATAAAATGCACCATTGGCTGCAAGAAAAACAAGGGAAAAAGAGATAGGGGCTATGATTCCACGAGAGAGGGGACTTGAGGGGATAAGTCTTCTTTTGTATTATTGTTTTATTTACCCATAATTGATTTTATGGAGAAAAGCGGTTACATGGGCTTCTTGGGGTAGGCCATGTGGTTCTTGGTTCTTGTCATTATATAAACATTCCTTGGGGGCTACTTTGGTTCTCTTATTTTCCCTAGTGTGCTTCTTCTCCATGGTTCTTCTTCCTCTTCCCTAAATCAAGGTGAATTTGTGTGCTTTTGGTATGAGAATGCATATGAATGGCTGCATGAGAATGGATCTAGGTGAAGTTTTGGGGTTTTTCTTCCCTTTCTTTCATTCTTCCCCTAGTTTTTTCTTTCCCTGGTTCGTTCCTCCCTTGGTTCATTTTATTCCCTTGTTCTTCTTCCTCTTCACTCACTATTGATAGTTCATATGCTCTTGGGCTGAGCATGGAAACAAATGGAAAGAAGAAGAGATCCATTGTTGACTGACTGTAATAATTATTGGTCATTCTAGGAGGGAATGGATGCCTATGTTCATGTGCTTGATGGAAGTTCAAATAGAACTATCCACAAATGTGAGTCCTGAGAGCCCCAACAATGATATTCTTAACCAAAAGCACTGGATCCTTCGAAGGAGATGGAAAACTTGAGCGAATGCATGGCATCGAAGGGGGTCTATTCTCTTGAGGTTGTGTAGGTTGGGTAAAAGAGAGATATGGTGTACTTTGGATTGTTTTGAGTGATGAAATGCCTGTGATAGCTTGAGTGTTGAGAGGCATGCTAGTTATGAGACTCATGGAAGTTCATATAGAACTGTCCACAACTGAGAACCCTTGGAGTTCCATTAGGGAGATTTCATGACCAGTAGCCCTGGAGACCTGGAGAGAAATTGAGGGACTACATGGTAGGAAGGTTTTTCATTTATTTGGGTGGTGTAGGATGAGGGGGAAAGAGAGTTGGAAATTTGGGTTTCTTGTGAGGTTGGGAAACCTGAGAGCTAGTTAGCCAATTGTTGTTTTTTTAGAGTTTTCCTAGGATTCGTCCTTATGGATTCATATTCTTGGCTCGGGGGTGACCTGCTACTGATATTAAAAGAACAACAACGTCTATGGTTTGGAGGATATCCCTTGGGCTACAGCCAGTTGGTGAATTTTTACTTTCAAAGATAAGTTCTCTCTATGTTTTCTGTATAATATTTATTTCCATTGTGTATTTAATTATCTCTGAGATATGTATTTTAATGTGTATGTCTGTTGGTTATTTTTTTTGCATGGAACTTTGTTTACTTCATTATGTTGAAGCATGGATATTGTCTTGTGCATATTATTTTGATGCCTCTAACATTGTTGAACAATGCTTTTTTTCGAGATAAGATCATAGAACTGAGTCTTGGGACTGTAGCGTGCCCCACCTACTGGTGGTTGGGTGTGTTGCAACTTGTTTAAGTGGCTTAGCCCAACCTATAGATGGATGGGTACATTACAAAAATACTCCGACTATCCCATGTTATAGCTTCCCAAACCGACGTGGAATAGGAACTCATGGAGGTTATAGAAAATTCACAAAAGATAAGTCTATTTTTATATCTGTGAATATGGGTTCATTGCATCAGCTTTCTGAGTCAAAGACTAAACACATGGAGGGGGTCAGAAGATGGATAAGTGTGGCTTGCAATAGGGACTTTGGGCTATGTTTCTGAGGGACAAAATATGGAGAATCATCATCATGGATAGAAGATGGAGAATCATCATCAAGGATGCCTACTTCTTCAGGATCCTCGAAAGCCATAATGACATGCTGAAGAATCATCATCAAGGAATTCGACCTATTTAGGATATTCAAAAGTGGCTACAAGCCATGAAACTTGAGAAGTGTTGCTCTAATTTCCATTTACTTTTTACTGTATCTAGCAAAAAAAACTGCAAATCTAACGATTCTAAACATATAAAAATTTAATGAATTATTTAAGATAATGATTTCAAAATTAGTGAACCTTTGTAGATATGTTGTGGAGAGGGAGATATCATTTATGAACTCTCGCTTCAAGATCGTTGATGCACTCTCTCTTCAAGATCACTTAAGGGGGAGCACATGTTTGGAAGGAAATTATTGGTTATTACTCGATCACACATGAGGTAATGAAACCTGACAATGGCACTCATAAGAAAAGTTAAATTAACAAAAGTTTAGTTAGATGTAGATAAACAACATTTAAATGAATTGCAAATTCATTTCTTGGTTCAAGTTGGTAATGGTCAACATGGTAACGATTCTGAGCAACAAATGAAGAAATGAGCATCAATAAATTTCTAGCAGCAAATGAATAAACTTACACCACCAAATGAAGAAGTTGGCATACTAGAAGAGGTTAGGGGTGTACCTACACAACATAAGAGGTGAGGGAGAGAGAGAGAGAGAAAACCCATTGGAAGCCAGGAGGAAATAGAGGTCGATCTTTCATGAAAACTACAGGTGGAAAAAGCAGATGCAAATCTATAGGTGGACGAACTGGATTCAAGTGGACTACAACTGTCTTTCTCGAAACTCTACCAAGAACCTGCATGCTTTGCAGAAATATGCAAAAATTCAATTATAGTACTTGGTGATAGATGAAAATCTACATGTGGAAAAAATGGATGCGAGTGAACTGCAACAGTGTTTCTCGAAACTATGCCAAGAACTTACCTGCTTTGCAAAAATTCAATTATAGTACTTGGATGTAAACTAGAGGTGGAGAGAGAAAATGCAAATCTGTAGGTGGATGAAATGGATTCAATGAAATACAACTGTCTTTCTCGAAACTCTACCAAGAACCTGCATGGTTTGCAGAAATATACAAAAAATCAATTATAGTACTTGGTGAGTTTATAAAATTTTCAAACTATTTATCATAAAATAATTTTTATAAGTCTAACAAATACATTAAAAAATTAACATATACCCTGTACAATTAAGTCCCATCATAGTCCATAGAACAACTAAGAAATGAATATACTTATTTAAAATATTGAATAAGTATTTTTTGGTTTAACAAAAAACTTAATTTAATATAAAATTTTACAAAACTTTGTAATATCTTGCACAAAAGGTGGCTAACTAATATGTGTTCAACGTAGGTTGACTACGTAACGGAAACCTATAGGTCTTGTGGAAGAAGGGACTAATAAACATGATGATACAAAGAAAGTTGCATACATCATTTAATAAGAACATGAAATCATCCACTTAACAAATCCTACCTATATTTGCATTTTGAACAATATAACTATATCTATTAGTAAGCACTAGTATATGGTACTGTGTCAACTATATTAAGTTAAAATCAACTATATTAAAAATTAAACTAATTATATTAAATTTAATATTATAAAAATTAAATAAAATATATTAAATCAATTATATTTATAATATTAATTTTTTTGAAATGAAATCAAAATTTTTCTATAAATGCAAAAGAAAACGCATATATATTAAAATTAGTCTATATTAAATCCTTCAATAACTTTGCTACATTTATTCAAGAATTCAACTGTGAAATTGGACCCATAGGCAATGGAAGAGTGTCTTGCTATATAGCCATTAGAGTAATGTGAATGTTTTAGAGAGTTCTACAATGATATTCTTGGAAGTGAAAATTTATACTATCGTCAAAACTAATTTTAAATTGTAAATTTTGACTTACATTATTTGGAGTGCTACATTAATTGTGATTAGAATTGTATCTCTAGTTCATAATTTCAAAATGCTTTTCATGACAACACTCGTACCTCAACATCAATTTTGAATCATGGCCCATAACACTTCTTCGGGTTAATATGTTCAAGGGTATATGCAGAAGTAATGATAAAATAACGCATTTATATGCAAAATGTTATAGTGTAAAGAACGGTTTGAATTTACAAAATGCATCCTCTGGTGAAGAAGTGGCTTGTATAACCCTCCAAGTTTACAAATACATCTTAGGATAAAAACCTTAATCACATAAGTAAATAGAAATCACTGAGAAACCTGATGCAAACAACGATAAGTACATAATAAAAAACTGTAATAGATACATTGTTACCATTGGAAGGCGATTCTTGTAGGAACTACAATGGGAATCATCACTTGTATTTTGCGATCAGATTCCCCACAGTGCTAAAATAATGTGTTTCATCAAATTCATTAATGTGTTATCCTTCTCTAATCTCAAGTTGAACGATGACTTTCTCTAAACAACAAGTGAATCGTCGACTATTCGCTTGAGCTTGCCACTATCCACCCATCCTAGCACAATGTGAACTGACGGAAAATGGCATAAACGTTGATAGGAGGAGTTGGCCATGTGAAATATGTCACTAAAGCATCAGATAAACCCTAACACTTAATTTTCTAAATGTAAGTAACATGTCAATATAGCAACGTCACTGGGATAATCAACTAAACTTGCTCCTATAACTAGTCAAACCACTCGTTGGATATATCATCAACCTCGGGGAATTAAAGCCTTGGGAAAGAAACCTGATGGAGAGTGATTGAAGTAAAGCATAAAATAGATATTATATTACCAATATCGATTTATAATAATATCTTTTGATGTATAACTCAAATATCATTGTTGTGGGAGAGCCCATTTTCGAGTGAATAAGATCACACATGTAGTTAGATTGCATAGTTGGAGACCACTTTGGAGATAGAGGTTGAATATAAGGAGTGAAATACCTTGGAAAGGAGACCAAATTAATGAAAACAAAGGAAAATAATAATGGGATTTTCATGTTAGGAGGGACTTATTTTTACCTAACCACAAGGAATTGAGAATAGTTTTATCTCTTCATTTTATTTAAAAACTTGAAAATCAAATTGACTAAAACTGAATAGCTTGCCACATGAATTTTCCAAATTTCCATATCAATTGGCCTAATTTGGAAAAATTGGGAAATGTGCCAAAAAATGAGGATATAGACATGTTATTTCACTAATTACATGTCAATTTGAAATCAAACTTCTTATATTCTATGTTAATATTTTTCACTAAACAATGAACATCATATTATAAAAAATATATTAAAACTTTAAAATAAATAAAATTAAATCAAACTTCTTATATTCTATGTTATATTTTTCACTAAACAATGAACATCATATTATAAAAAATCTATTAAAACTTTAAAATATATAAAATTATTATTATTATATTCTTATAACCTATATAGTAGTAATGTCTCTCTATTATTATGTTTATATAGTTTGATGGCAAAACCTTATTTATAATTTATGTTAGAGTTAGACATTTACTATATTTTTTTTACAATTCCTTAAAATTTTATCGTCTATTCCATGGCATAGATAGAATTGGGACTTTTGCCCAAGGTGTGGTGTTGGAATGATGTAATTATTTTCATGGATGAGTTCAACTTGAGGTAATGTTGAATGCTAGTGGTGAGTTGGTGCATTTAGTGGTGAGTTGGTGCATTTGTTCCATACTGGAAAAGGATGGATTATAAGGTTGAGGTCACGTTGAATGTTGTACGTAGGATGGGTTAATTGTTCCCATCTTGAGTGAATTTTTTACTATGTGAGATTTTGTGCATACTCTCACATAGTGGTTGTGCTTTAATGAAATTGTCATTTATTCTAGTTTCCATTAATTCCATGTAAGCTTGAGGTTGAAGGCATTGTGCCAAGAATATTTCCTTGCACCTCACTTTGCTCCATTTGAGAAGGATTTGTGGAAGATCTAATTTTCTAGTCAGATTTGGAGTGGTGTTTTATAGGTTTTCATTTCATACTTATCTATCATGAAAATTGGGTTAGCTATGTGCTCTCTGTTGCACTAGACTATTAGGATAATCGGCTATCAAACTATTGAGTTTTGTTGGTTGCAATATTTAGCATTATTTAATAAAAAAAATGGATGTCTTTTAATACAATTTGATAGTTTCTTCATATACTTAATCTCCCAATTATTAATATGCTTGTTTTTCTAGATTATTATTTTTTTCATTTTCTCATAGTAAGGCCTTTATAATGGATGGAAAAGGACATGTTTATGTTTATATTGTATCATGAATATGTAATGGGAATTCATATCTGGTCGTATTTTTGAGAAGTCAAAAATGTTTGTAAATCCCTAGTTCTTAAAGAGGATGTTGGTAAATTGTATAGTGGAGACTACTACATCATAATCTAGGAATTCATATTTGGTGGTAGTTTTGAGAAGTAAAAAATGTTTCTAAATCCCTAATTCTTAAATAATATGTTGGTAAATTGTATAGTGGAGACTACTGGATCATACTCTATACTTATGGATATATAGACATAAAATAAGATTCTTTTCTTTTCTTCTAGCTAGGGAAGTAGAGCACCCGACCACATTGTGTAGGAATTTTTTTTTTTTTTTTTCATTTAGTAGTACTTCATGACTAACTACATTATCATGCAATGCACCATGATCAATACTTCTAATGGTAGGGAACATGTATGCCATAAAAGATGTTGAATGTTAATTTCTAGTTTTACCATGTCTTGTTTATATGACTTTCATTTAATGAATTCTTCATGTGTTTCCTTCTTTCCTTTTCCTTAGGTAGATCAAGAAGTAACTCCCTTATTAAATACAATGGATAACTTTCTCAAAGGGAGGCCTATATAGGTTTTCGTTGTTGGATATTATGGAAATTTTAGAGTTTCTTGCTAGATGTTAGTTTCTTCGAAAGTAAATTACATATTTATGGAATTGAAGACACTTACATGTTTTTTAAGGAAACTTTTTTAGATTAAGAATTAAAAAAATAAAAAACAACTGAGAGGAACAATATTCTTTCTCTGAAATTATATCCAACTATAGTTTTTAGCAACTTCTAGACAACAAATCCTAAAAGTAATGGGCTACAAAATTATAACAATCAATTATTTAACTCCATAACTTACTTTAATTATCAATCCTTGTTGGGATAGGATTTTGGGACCATTTTTGAGAACTATAAAATGCACGCAAAAGAAGGAAAGACAGTTGGCACACTTGGATCAACGCGTGAAAAGGAAGGAAGATCGTTGAATTTGTTAGGAATTTTGGGTCCCTTGATATGGGCTAATACCTATTGTAATTGTAGAAATATGTAAGGGTTTTGGGGTACAAAGAAGGTAACATAGAAAAACAAACATCGCATAAGTATTTATAAATGTATGAGAGAATGGAGTGAACAACAACATAGATAGAGAGAGAGAGATAGGAGAATGATGTATGACTGTAGTGCACATATTTTGTAATAGATGATTTTGAATAATATAATAAGAAGGCGATCATTGTGGACATAACACATCTTGGGTGAACCACATTAAATATGGTGTCTATGGGTTCTGATGTGATTGTTTTGTTTATGGTGCATATGTTATATGTTACCTTGATATGAATATGTTACTTTTTATTTTGTTCTTGTGCACCTGATATAATATAGAATCAACAAATCCTAAGTATAATGGTTATGAGGACTACCTCCCCTCCCTTCGTCACTGTGGAAAATGAGTTCCTGCAGTTCCCATATATACCTAGGGTGATACTTCCCCTACTTGTGGGTGATGATGAAAGGGCTAGTATTTGAGGATTTTGTTAGTGAATTCATGATGATCCATCGGTTTTCCCATTGCATGCCAATAAATGGTTCTTTCGTCAAGACTCATATCTGCAATTGAGGGAAATGTGGAGGCCAACTAAGGAAGAGATCATACATTGGTCATAGGAAAAGAAGCACGATTTTGTGATGAATCAGAAGGAGAACTCACAGATCATCTCAGAGAAGTGTCTACAGAGCTATTTATTTACAGACTTACATGATATTTTCTTTATTGATTTCCTGATATTTTCTTCCTACATGTGACCTGTTGATTTGGATGGCTAAGATTTACTTCAAAACTTTGGGCTTCGGGTGTTATGAGGTTCACAACACCAGAAACCTCTGAAGTGTTAACCTTTCAGAGTGATAGATCTATTGATGCGTTTCCTCAACCTTCAATGGCTTAGATTTACTTTAGGACTTCAGGTAGATTTCACTCCGCAAAACCTTCTCGAGTTCTAAGTATCTGAAGTTTGAGATTTGGCATCACATTTCCTCATTGATGGATGATCCAGATCATCTCTGGAATTCAGGCCTTCAGGAGTTCTAGCTTCTTGCATCCATATTTCTTTCGAAGTGATTATCATCGGAGTGCATGATCTCCTTCCACGTGTCCACTTCAATCAATGATATGGATCTACTCCATCTCTTTAGATATTTGGGCCTTCGGAAGTCCTTTACTCACTTAGATTTTTCTTGCTTTCATTAGGAGTACAAGATCACCTACGCGTGTCATGGGCCACAAGTGATTGTGGAGACTCAACTCGCTCACTCTTTAATTTCCTTCCTGATCTCCGCAAATAAAGGATGATCGTCTAGGTGGGATTGATATCCATCATTGATTTGTTGATCTAGCAAGATCAATGATCTTAAGCAACTCTGGGTTCACAACTTGCATGCGCTTTAATTTCTTTTATGATCCCTCTAATGCGAAGATGCTCGAACGATCAATATCCACTGTTGATCTGCTAATATAGCAAGATCATTGATCCTAAGTGATTGTGGGCTCACAACTTGCACAAACTTTAATTTTCTTTACGATCCCTGCAATTCCTCCCCACTGGTGATCTCTCTCCAATGAGATCTAACAGTCGTGACTTAATATTTGCTTGATATGATGGCTAATCTTGCTCATGCTCAAATCTCACGGCTGATTTGTTTTTCCTTAACTATAGTATCATCGTTTATGAGATTAATTAAAGGCTCAAATATGTTCCTGCATCCAATCTTATGGCTAAAGTAGCTTCTCCTTTGTTGCTTCTGCAAACTTTGTCCTTAAGAAACAATTTCGCAAATATTTCACGAATTCTTTAAATGCTCACGAATATCTAATTGTTTCATCCTTTTGTAGCTCTTCTTCCTTGTGCTTGCTATCTCCAATGATCTTTTGAGCATACTGCAGGCTTCTCTCCAAGATCTGTGAAGAATCTTGTGTCCCATTCTCTTGTCTGCGAGACAATGTAAGCTCTATGCTCTTCTTCTTATGATCAGGAAAGATCTGCTACCATGAAAAAATGAGAAGAAAAGAAGATAATATAGAGAAGATGAAATTGGAAAACAAGAATGAGCAGAGCGCAATGCATTAATGGAAAAGAGATTAGCTAAATAAGCTTAAGAAAATCAAGCAAATCAAGAAACAATCGTACATATGGCCATCACAGCTGGCAGTGTACAGTCACATACTTTTTAGGTTACAGATATAATCAACAAAGTTAACTTGGATCTCTTGCTTCATCTCCCACGTTTCGTGATGAATAGTGGATACAATGCTTCAAGACATTTGTGGTAGGAAGAAAGAATGATTCAGGGTGGGCCATATAAACATCTTGTGTACCTTGAAAATTTTATTATGCGACATGGTCATTAAGAAGCACCTTGACAAATTCCATTCTATCAAATTTCATCAAATTTTCCCCACATAAAAACCGTCCCATTGTGAAGGATTATCCCTTCAAGCTTGACCCTTTTTAGGATGAAGCTATCCGATGTCTAGAGTGCCACGAGTATATTTTGGTAACTTACTTTTCCACCTTCTCTCATTTCTGTGTTGACTAAGCTATGAAATTAATTTATGTATATTTGGCCTCTTCCAATGTTTTGATATCACTCATATTTGGATTTTCATTTTTATTTTACATTTCCCATCATCGTGGTTGTACAAATTCTTTTACCAAATAAATTAATTTCTAAATAAAAATGCAAAGTAGGTCATTTCATATTGGATGATTAACCCTAATATCAAAGAGAACATTCCAAACTGAAGGAATAAGCCAAAAAAATGAATTTCTACCTCTATTACTGAACCCTGATTGATATTTTTTTATTTAAGTCCCGTCGTTTCAAAATGAAATAAGATTTTCTTCACCCTTAAAGGAATTCGAACGTATTTAAATTTTGAGATGAATAGGCAAGCATAGGAACCAAGTGGAAATAAATACGTCTAGTCCTTACTGCTTTAATGATATTTTCAAATGCATCAGGCCCACGTTGTGCAATTTAGTGTTTGTCTCCAGCTCTTGCATTAGGGCTAATATTTCGAAGGACCTGCTTTTTCCCACTTAATAGATCTGAATTGGGTCGATATTTGACGACAAAATTTCTAACGTAGTTCTCATATATGTATGATGCTCCATTGAACATTGGTAAGAATGACACAATCAATTTTTGATAAGGCCATATGGGTAACCTGCCACACATACATGGTATCTGAGTTTCATCTTGAATTGAGATCAACCAACTATAATTTCAATGGAGAGAAAACTTATTTCAGATATCTCAAACTAGTTTATATACAATGAGATAAGTGTAGCTTATAAGGTGAGAAAATTATAGAAAGAGAGCTAGAAAAGGGTAATCAATGAGTATAGCACCCAGTAATTAAGCCAGTGTTGGTCATCCATCTCAGAAGGACTTTCGATTTCTCTGACTGAGCAATATCTCTACAATGAAACATATTACATATTCACCCTTCACTTAGGGTTAAAAAAACAAGTATTACCTTTAGGACCTCATTTATACTAAAATTTTTATTATTATTAATTATTCTCCACTTTAACCAATTAACTCTGCATCTGTCGAGTCGCTTTTTAAACTCGAAAAATAAATTTCATATTTCACCTATAGAATATGACTTGTGTAGAGTCATTTTTAACTTGCTAAATTGCATTCTAAGCATACTCATCCCTTGTTTACAATGAACCATTATTGTAAGAGTTGGAAGTCCATAATATACATAAGAACCTGGATTCTACAAAAATGACAAGATTTGATAGGGTTTGAAGTACTTACAGAGGATAAAGTAGCATCACCATTGGTGTGGATCATAAAAACAAACAAAGACTACTTTAAGAAAGTTAATTATGTAATGAAATACAAAATTGTCAGTTGTATTTCAATACTTACTCCTAGAAAAAGGAGTACAACTTGAAATAGAGAAGAACAATAATTTCACAATCCAATTCATACAAGGTTAATTTCAAATCAAGGGATTTCTTTGATGAGAAAAAGATGTCACCAAAGGCCAATTCTTTTGGTGAAATGCTATTAGAAATATATCCCACATAAGCCTTTATGCCCAACCAAAACAAGAGAATCAGAATCCAAATTAGAAATATTCCTATATGGTTTTTGAAGAACAAGTTATATCAACCATTTTAAGAGGCCTTGAAAATTCAAATGAAAATTCTACGAAAAGAAACATAAGAGGCCTTGAAACTTCAAATGGAAATTTTACAGAAAGAACCCTCCCAAACATGACTCACATCACTAACCATTGAAAACGACAGCCAACGTAAGTCAACATGTCCATTGGGGTTCAGATATCAAATGAAGCACTGAAGAACCATCGGTTGTGATAAGGCTGGATGGATAGACGTCCCTTGAGTGGGACCTCCTAATGGGTGTGTTTTTGGAGGTCTTTATCCTTGCTAAAGCATAAGTTTTCTTCTAAGCTATGGCTTGCTAGTTGTTGGCACTAACCTAGAGTTTATAGTGACAACCAACATGATGAACTTATCCTGCACCATCCCCTCACATATTTATGAACTTATCCTGCACCATCCCCTCACATCTTCCATCCCCTCACATATTTATGAACTTATCCTGCACCATCCCCTCACATCTTGATGAACTTAGCCTACACCATCCAGTCACTTTTACTGGATGTGACCTTCAAATTTGATCGAGCCTCCGTAATTTCTATCCATCCAAAAATACATAGGTAATGCACCATATGGATCATGATAGGATGCATATGAAGTGGGGAAACACTTATTGGTTATTGTTACAGATTCAGAGTCCAGACTTGAAGGAATTGCAGACTCGTTGACTTCATTTCGTCTATATATAACATCATGAAAAATCATAACTTTCCAGTTCTCGAAGGATATATTAAATCATGCATGATTCAAGACAAAATCAGAGATATATTTGTGGTAAAAAAGATGAACCAAAACTCAAAACAAAAAATAGGCATGGAAATTGTAGAAAAGAATGAGAATCACATTGGGTTTCATCTGCTTACCCATATGTTCTTAGGTTTTATCCTTCCATTACATAGTTGGATAGTCTTCTTCAGACCATGTCTTCTCCAACAAAGTATATGACATGATTAAGATTCTCCCCTCGATAATTTGGGCCCCTGCCAACCACCTACTACTACTGGACTTTCTTACTCACTGACCCCAGGCAAGAAATTAAAATTTGATTATTTCCTTCGTATTAATCACGTTAATACATTCTAGGTAAACAATATACTACTGCTTACCTTTCTTACTTACAACCATTCTTACTTATTGTGGATTCATAAAGCTTGTCATTGTCCATGGCCCTCAACTACTTTCTTATATCATATAAATAAATAATTTTGCGCATCAGTAAGATATAGATGGAATCATGGCACTAGTCTGTTTTTCAAAGAATGTGCTATTTTCAATTAATAATCTCAAGGAAGGGAAGTTGAATCGAGATTCACATTAAACAACTTCAAGTGGAATAATGGATGGGCTAGAGGCTTATTGTGAGAATGATTCAGTTGTTGTTGGATGCAAGAATCTTTGGGGATAAATTTGATTTGTTCGATATCTCAGATATGTTCTCCATGGTCATATGATCAGATATGTATTCGTTTACTTCATATTTTAAAGCACCGAGAGGATTTCCTTGCAAAAGTAGAACATGTACAAATATGTCCCTTGATCATATTTGCACACTGGTTGCAAAAATGTAGTATTTCAGTGAAAAGCACACCGCCTTTAGGTTATTTCTTTGAAACAGTGACATCGAATATTTACTTTTGGATTGAATATGACTTGCATGTGCAAAGAAGATTACTCCTAGAAAAATATTACACAAATGACTTATTAATGGGATTTAGGGAACAAGACAATGTAAAGTTCTTCCTATTATACCTTTATACTGTAAAAATTCAATACTTTTGCAGTTGTACATATTTTATTGTGTTTTTAGTTGAAATTGTATAGAAAATTATGAGCTGCACGTTTTGGATGAAAATGACTCTCCTCATTGCTGGTAAGGAGAGGAGGGTAGGGAGGATAACCTTTATTTATTACATTCTTCACACTAGTCATTGATTGATTTTTTCATGGCATATGTTTTTATTAATTATGAGCAGAGCAAAGAGAGTCTTCTATCCATAGAAAGGAATTATATATATCTCAAAGAGCATATATTTAAAAAATTATTGCAGGAAAATACTTAAGAAATGTAAAAAAGATTGGAAGGATATATATAGAGAATAAGAGGACATCTTTAACATTTACTTTGTCCTCTCTTCTTTATTTATGATCTGGTTTTTATTTGTACATTCTGAGTCTAGTGGGCCTGCATCTTAGTCGTATCTAATAAAAGAGGAGAATGGACTTGAAGAAATTGAATTTGTATATGCCTTTCGAGCAAAAATAACTTCAAGGGAATGGAGGAAACGACTTGCAGTCTTTCAATAATTGTAGGGCTTCAATTGCAGGCACATATTAATATTATAATTGCATATTGTTTTGTATGTGACTCTCAATACAATTTAGTGTCACGGTTATATTAGGATTATTTGATTAGAATATTTAATTGCAATCCATTCATGAATCTTGCTCTTAATATAACTAATTTTTAAACCTTTGGAGTTTTTGGTGTCACAGTTATATTAGGATTATTTTATTAGACTATTTAATTGCAATTCTCTCATGAATCTTACTCCTAATATAACTAGTTTTCAAACCCCTGGAATTTTTTCCTTCAATACGGGTCTTACCTGTGAGTTTATTGATCTAGCTATTCTTGTCTCTGGAAACAAGTTTAGCAAATTCTCATTTGATAAGAAGAATTTTTATTCTATGAATAACCTCAACATCTATCAGAATCGACTCATTCAACCATAGGGTTTTATTCTAAACCTTAGTGAGCAGAAATGCAGAAGTAAGTTCCCTTTCTGTATTCTCATCTCCTCGCCTGCAATCTCTCTTCACTCGGGAGAAACAATATCACTCCTTCCTAGGACTCTCACGAAACAATATCACTCCTTCACATCTCATGGAATTATGTGCGAAAAGGTGGAGACGATGGCCAACGATTATGATTCCAAAACAAAGATTCCATATTTGTAGGTAGAGAGCGGGACTAGTATTTTTCTAAAATTTGTCAAGTGTTTTTCATGCATAGCAGTGGTTCTATTCTAAGTGTTAAATGCTCAACGATGATCTCTATGCATCATGGTAAAATTTTTTATTTATTTATTGTTATTTTAAGTTGTTTTTTATTTAATTTATTTTATGGGCTCATGTAATATCCATCTAATAAAATAATACAAGAATTATTATTACATTGGGTATGTTATAAATTTTGAAATACATAAATCCAAAAGTCTTTTTCAAGAATAAGCACTCTCCTACTATTTAACTCTCCTCATCTAATAATATTTTAAGAAAATTTAGTTTTAAGTGTGTTTTGTTTTTTTGAGTGGTCATGAATGTCATGAAAATGAAATGTTGAAATGTTAATTAGACAACTTAAAAAAAGATGGTTTTTATATTAATAGGTTGATGTAAGGTAATGGTTTTTATATTATCTTTTTTTAAGTAATGGTTACAAGAGACAAAAGCATTATTTATACGAATAAATAATAGTAATAAGGATCTTACATAAATTTTAAAAATATAGTTTGAATGACTTTAATTATTAAAGATATTTTATTATTTAGATTTTTAAATATATTTTGATAAAAATATTTTAATAAATGTGTTGAAAATATCTTTATATGAATCATTTTTGACAATCAACCATATTATATTTATCTATATCTTTTGTGTGGATCTTGGTCTTGACATACACTAATAGTTTAGACTATATGATCTTGGTCTTGGCATACACTAATTGTTTATACTATATGGTCTTGGTCTTAGCATACACTAATCCTTCAGGATTTTTGAAAACACAAAAGTATATAACAATATCACACATCATTTTACTAATAACTTTAGTAATAATGATGGAAAAGTGATAAGATACTAGTTTAGCATGCACCTCTTAAGGTTTTTTGAAAAGACAAAAGTATATCATAGTATTACCCATCATTTTACTAATAATGATGCACGAGTCTTTGATAGGATACTAGTTTAACATGTACCTAGTAGATTCATTTAATAATTGACTAATAATAATGCAAGAGTGTCTCATAGTGTCTCCTAGGATACTAGTTTAACATACACTTAGTGGATAGTATCATTTCATCTAAAGATTACATGAATATTTTTTTTAATCATTTCATATTAATTTTTACTAATAATGATGCAGGAAGCTCTATACTAGTTTAGCATGCACTTAGTAGATCGTATTACTAGTTTAACATGGACTTAGTAAATTGTATCAATTAATAACTCACTAATAATGATGCAGGGGTGTCTCATAGGATAATAGTTTAACATGCACCTAGTGGATAGTATCATTTCATCTAAAGAATAGATGATTTTTTTTTAATCATTTCATATTAAAAAAAAAAGTTTTATAATTTATTTATTCAAAAAATTTTTACAATACAAGAAAAGCCAAGTCACTTGGGCTTGACCTATTTTCTTAAGTAAAAATTTACAATTAAAACAAATACAATTAGCCGTGTCATCTTAATTTTAGATTGCAAGTTGTTATGATGTTCAATCTTGATGAAAAACCTTGTTTAAGATTTAATGGTTTTCACATTGAAATGAACAACCTATCTCTGGAATAAGAGTTGTGCATCCAATTAATATATAAATATAGTATATATTAATATAGAATACACAAATATTACAAAGTAGTTAACATTAACAATAATATTAATATTAATTTCTTTATCTAAAGAATAAAATAATATTAATATTAAATATTTTATCAAAAATAAATAAATATTAATTTCTTTTTATTTAAAGAATAAAAAATTAAACTCAATAAATCACCTCAATATCTTAAAATAATAATAATATTAAATTCATTATCCAATGAGTTAAAAACTAAATTGCAGTTGTTTTCCTAATTAATTTAAATTGGGCTCAAGGGATGGTGGGGTATTTAGATCTAGTATTACAAAAACTAACACATGTATCATGCAATGTTCAATCTTTATTAATTTAAATTTTGAAATGTAATTTTTTTCCTACATTAAAATATCTTTACTTAGTTTATTGTAGTTTAATATGATAGAGTGTAAAATTTATGTCAAAGTATTTTCCTTATTAAAAAAATCATTTTTAATGTGAATGTTCTTTTACTTACATATTATGAATGTTCTTTTATTTGAAATTGTTTAATATTTATTATTTAAATGATATTATTGTAAATATTCTTTCACTTGAAACTATTAAATATTTATTATTTATATCATATTATTGAGATAAACACCTTATAACTATTATTGATTGAACAAACTAAATTATCATTATATTTTATATTTTACTTTATTTTAATATTTGCTTCAATTAGACTATTGCATACATATTTACTTTTATGATTATAATTTAATATATTTGATTGAACTTAAATATATAGTATATTTGATTGAATTTAAATATTAATTTTTGACTTAAACAAAATATTATTAAACATAAAAACAAGCTGAATTGTATTTTATTTTATATTGCATTTTATTTAATTTTATTTAACATTTGATTCCCTTATACTATTATATACATATTTAATTAATATTGCATTTTATATTTGATTGAACTTAAATATTTATAACTTTTATGTGTAAGAGACGGACGGAAACTATCTATTAGTAATATTTGAAATCTCTAACG
Source organism: Picea mariana (assembly GCA_032191745.1). Lineage (NCBI taxonomy): Eukaryota > Viridiplantae > Streptophyta > Pinopsida > Pinales > Pinaceae > Picea > Picea mariana. The sequence goes on along the minus strand of JASDQU010014707.1, from coordinate 10,267 downwards.
GACGGAGGGAAACGATAAGCTCTAACGGACGGAAAGAAACTATCTATCTGTCATATTTGAAATCGAAACTGAAAATGCATGAATAAAGTGACCTTTTGGGAATTTGTGAAAATCAAAAGCGAAAAAGCATGATAAGCATGACGGTCCTTCAATATTTTCCTCCTCCTCGATGATCTCTCTGGTATACCTGTATGATTTCTCTGGTGTGGGGAATGAGTCCATAGTTAATAATTGGAAGAATTAAGCTCAAAACAGAAAATAGTTTGTATTATTGCACACATAAACTCAGAAACAAGGCGTACATAAATAGTTGGAGTGAGATCCAACTGATCCACTTATTGTGGGAGAGGTTGAGGGAATATCTCAACCTCCTCCAGCTACCCCCAACACGTC
>JASDQU010014706.1:111960-159622 GCA_032191745.1 Picea mariana | reverse complement strand
TATATATAATTTTCTAATTTATAAATAATTCTTGTTTAATATTACTTTTATTAGTTATAATGAATTGAGAATTAATAATTTTATTATTAATAATTAATAAATATTACTATTAAATACTTTCTAATTAATTAATTTTTGATAATTAAATAATCATTTTTAATAATTTAATTATTTTTTAATATTTTTAATACATTAACTAATATATTAATTAATTAATACATTAAGATATTAATTAATTAATACATTACTATATTTATACATTATTAATGTTGTCTTCCTTTATTTATATATAATGTATTATTTTAACAATGTCCTTATTTTTTATTACTTTCTTATTATTATATGTAATACATTATTATTTTTGTTTTTATTAACTTTATTAAATACTTTGTTATTTACTATTATATTTTTTATAAATTAATTTATAATATAGAAATGTATTTTTTCCATTATTATTGTATTAATTTAATAATGCGTTTATTTTTTATTAATTTTTTTATTTCTCTATTTTATAAATACTTTTTATTTAATATTAATTTTATTATCTAAAATCAATTGAGAATTAATAATTTAATTATTATTAATTATTATATATTATTATATAATTTCTAATTAATTAATTAATGTTCTATAATTAAATAATCAATTTTTAATAATTTATTTATTGTTTAATATTTTTTATAAAGAAATAATAATTTTTTATTATTTAATAATTAAATTATTATTTATTATTATTTAAGTATTATTATTAAATTATTTAATTTTATATGAATATTAACTAAATTTTTAATTATTTTATTTTAAATAATAATTAAGTAATTACTAAAAAAATATTTAAATATTACATTTAAATTGTATCAAAATATGTTCATGGTTGTGGCGATGCATGCCGACAGTCAACTAGCAACAACCACATTAATGGAAAAAGTGGTTGATATACGCCGATCGGCGCCATTTTCCACTTTTTTAAATTAATGGAGCCKATCGGAGTATATCAACCACTTTTTACATTAATGTGGTTGTTGCTAGTAGCTAGGAAGTTAATAATTGTACACTTTTCCAAGTAATTATAAAAATGATGGGATAATGCAGTATGTAGCTCAAAGGCAAAGCTTTAGCTTTGCATGGGATTTTTAATTGCATGGGATTTTTAATTAAGGGATTTCAATTCTGAGCAAGTGAGTAGAAACCAGCCGTTTGAGGGTATGGCTTCTACATCTGCGTCCAATGTCACCGCTGTAAAGGCCCCGTCATCCAACTCAGACGAAAACGACTGAAGCGACACTTCGTCCCCCACGTCTTACCAAAATTATTAAAGATTGAAAGCCATACTAGTCTCTCCATAAATTCCACTAAACAACCAGTATAAATCACAATTGTTTTCGATTCTTGTTTGGATTCTTATTACTATTTGGATTATTCTAGCAGTAGACGAAAATTTCTAATACTAATCCTGATTTCGCACCGAACATGACATGGCTGTACTTCCAATATGACTTTGGTGGTTCTCCGTAGAATCGTATACGGTAAGGAGACGGGAAAGATCAATTCTGAAAGCAGATTCCAGAACAGCTTTTCGTCGAAGAGAAACAGCTTCCAATAATAATCAAACAGATATGGATTCTGCCAAGCATCGATTTACAAATTACATAGCTGCTGGTAAGGACGACTATTAGCGTTAGGGTTAGGGTTAGGGTGATTAGTTATGTGTGTTAATTTAATCGTTACAGGTAACTAGTTTTGATCGTGAAGGTTACCATGGATGCCGTGTCAACTTTTCTCAAAATATGTTTAATCAAATCAAAGTCAGCACCAAAAATCTAGATAAAAATAAATGCGCGAGGTCAATATTATGTTGTAAATCCAATTACAGTTTGGTCGTGAATAATTCTTGCACAGTCCGAGTTCCTACCTGTGGGAAGTTTGCCCAAGGGTTTTGGAATTTTACCTGTAATTTTTCGTCCGATTCGAATTCCCATATCAGACGCCTTTAATCAAATATATTGTTGGTGTCGCGGGCCGTTCTCTATTCAGCGAACAAAACACACTTTTCTGCCAGTTGTTTCGGAACGGATTCTGATTAATCTAGTGCGCTGCAAGTTGTTTCGGAACGGATTCTTCTCCTTAATCCTCCCTTCTCCCTAATCCTCCCTTCTGTGCACTTAATCCTCCCATTCCACATCGTCGCAACCACTTTCAGTGGGACCTATATCTTCCTAGAGTGGAGGTAAACAAATTTTTGGATCCCACGTGCTAGATCACTCAAACGGAACACTATTTCTCTTTGCATGACATTACTTATAAGTTGGAAAAACTCACTTATTGTGTTTTCTATCTAGATCCTAAAAGATGGCAATGGTGGCAATGGAGAAAAAATACACGCCAATGGTATGTGGCTTGGACACAATTTGTTGGACCTTTATGAACGTTTTAACATATACACCCACAATTTAGATAAGTTTAAACAATCTGGCACATTAGAAGAATTTACATCTGCCTTTGAGCACTTGGCTTTCCACACGGAAGGAAGGTCACATGTTTTTTTTAGGAATGTTTTATCAGTGGCCTAAAGGATGAAATATGTGCCCACTTCCTAATGGCTTGTCCTAAGACTTGGGTGGAAGCTACTAAAAGAGATAAGGAAGTACAACGGGTTGTCTCCTCCCAAACTAGAAAACCCTCCTTTATTCCTCACCCTAAACCGTTCAATCTAGCCCCTCCTCCCACTCCACTAAAGATCCAACAATTGACTCAGGAAAAAACAGATGAACGACAACTCAAGGGATTTTTCTATAATAATGATGAAAAATATTTTTTAGGCACAAGTGTAAGGAACAAAATCTTTTTATGGCCATCTCTGAGGATGTTTTTGAAAAATATCTAGAGGCTTCCCTTGTGGTAGAGCTACCCAATCCAACAGATCCTACTTTGTCCTCTGAGCCACTATAAGGTGAAGGAGTCATTTCAGTAAATCTCCTCACTAGCTTCTCTGGTCCCTAAACCCTCGATCTAATTGGCTACATTGATTATATGATGCAGGAGCATCACTCCACCTCAACAACACGTCAGAAAGACAACACATCCACGCACTTGGAGGGAACATATTCCAAGGGAAGAGAGGCGTCATCCCTCTCATTTTGAACCTGGATTAAATTTTTTATGCAATTTAATGTAATTAAAGTCTGTAAGGCTTAAGGAAATCCGAGCCCATGTGTATTGTATAGTCTGCATGTGAAGTCGCCTTTACTGGTTGATAGGAAGATAGGTTTATGTTCGATTCGGACTAGTTGTTAATTGAATGCAAATTAATGAGGAAGATGGAGGAAGGCACGAGAAGCCCTTGCTTTGTAAAAAGATCTCTTGTATCGAAATTCATTAGTCATTTAGTGGAAGAGAGTCAATTAGTAGATGAGAATAGGAGAGGAGACGAAAAAGAGATGAAGACTATGTTGCAGTCCAACCTTTGAAAACATTGTACAGACCATTAATATATTAATACAAAGAGCAATTTCTCATGTCCATGAGCTTTTTGTGTGTTGTATATTTGTTTTTTGAATGTGTTTAAATGTTTACTGTGTGTTTATGAATTCCATGGATGCAAGCATGTTTTCCATTACAGGAATTGATAGAATCCCCTATCTCTGTAGATTATGAGTATTTCTGGGCTCTTGCTTGTGCAAGGAGTGCATGCCAGGGTTGTTGAAAAACTCTATAAAGCCAGTGCAAGGAGTGCACTTGAAATATATCTCGAGTTCATGGAAGATCGTTCCAGGTGGGCACACCAGAACAAGATTTAAGATCAGAAGAGAAAGTTGTATAGGAAGGCACACCAGAGTTACTGAACACTTTGATGAACCAGTGCAAGGAGTGCACGAGAACTCTGTTTCGAGTCCTGAGAGGAGGTTTCCAAGTGTGAACACTAGGAGGTAAGTGCAAGGAGTCGGCATAGCCACGCAAGGAGTGCAAGGGAAAAGTATTTTTAGACTCATTTGTTCAGAAGAGATAGTGTGAAGTTTCATTAAGAAAGTGAAAGGAGTGCACAGATACTCAGTAGAGTATAAAAGCTTGAGGAAGACCCATGGAAGGTGTGCACAGGGCCAAGAATTAGACAAGTGTTCAAAAAGTATCAAGGAAGACGAGTGCAAGGAGCGCACAAAAGTATTTTCTAAAAATATTTAAGTCTAAGCTCGAGAAGAAGAGTGTCGAGGTTCGAGGAGGGAAGAAAGTTGTATTGAAGGAGAAAATGGCTAAGTCCCCTTTGAAATCCTGAGAAGTCAAAAAAGATCATGAGAAAAAAAAAAATTCTTGCTAGGAGGGAAGAAGGTTTCATTGAAGAAGAAGAGGAATGAGACCCTTAGAAATATGTGCAAGTTCAATCTCAAGAGGAATAGCGCAAAGTGTGCACAGGTGAACTTGATTCAAATTTCAAGCTCAGGACGTGCAGCGTAAGCCGAGGCCTGAACAGTTGGTCTTGCAGAGAGAGAAGAAAAGACAAAGCCTTTGAAATCTCGAGTAATTTCCTTCATCGAAAGGGAAGAGTGTAGAAAGTCGCAGAGGAGGGGCTACAGCTGTCATCGGATCGGCTCTCAGAGCATATCTAACCATTGGATCGAAGTCCAGATAGAAGGAGGAGCGCACAGGAGGGGGAAAGATCCCAGTTGTTGGATCTAGGAGCAAGGATCCACGACCGTCATATATAGGTTTGTTCCACTAGGTTTAACCCTGAGCATTCATCGTACTTCGAAAGTCTAGAGGTTTTCCATACTTAGGCACATAGAAGACGAGTCTCCCAAAGTCCTGAAGTCCAAAGAGAATTGGTACCGTCCATCAGAAGGACACGTGTCAGCAAATTTGAGGAAGTACCGGAGAAAATCCTCACAGTTGATCAAAGAGGAGGTCACATGTCAGTAGATCATCAAGTCTGAAGGACCGGCTATCTGGGATGAAGGAGGCATTGTGGTTAAGGTTTGATAGTCTCCCAAAGCTCTGAACAATGGAGTGAATCCTGCTCGTTGGCATAGGAGACATGTTTCATAATATCTTGAAGTTCGGAGATCTTGTACTCCGGAGGAACTTGGACAAGAGTTGTTAAGGTGTGAAGACTCGTGAAGCTCCGAAGCAACGGATCACATCCTAGTCATTTCCACCAGTGACATGTGGCAGTAGATCCTGAGGTTCGTAGGTACGGTACTCTCGAGGAGACAGGATGCAAAGGTGTGAGGACTCTTGAAGGTCGGAGTCTTGAAGAAGATCCTAGTCGTTAGTGCCAAGAGACACGCATCGACCAATTGTTGATAGTTCACCACTTCAACAGTCTAGGGAAGTAGAGGCGAGAAAAGCTTTAATTCAAGGACTCCCAAAGGTCGGAGTCCATCGTGTCCATCTATTTGTGAGGAAATGTGGAGCCTAATCATTTCACTTCAGAGTTCAGCACTCCAGGGGATTAAAGGTGTAGTGCATCGAAATACTCTGAAGCCCGGAGCTGCGAAGAGGATCAGGACCATCGATTTTAGAGGGACACATGGGGATAGATCATGTAGTCCGGAGACTTGGCACTCCAAAAGATTTGGGATGTTGTACAGTGGAAGACTTCGAAGTCCCAGAGCCCAGAGAGGGTGTTGGCCATTTATCTCAGCATGGGTTGAGGACTGTTGATCTCTACCTTCATTCAAAGGTCCATCAGTTTGCAAGTTTGGATGGAGGAGTGAGTCAAGTGTTAAAAAGTTCTGAAGCCCGGAGGTCGGACCTATTGTGAACTGTAGATATTGGTGGGGTTGGTGGACTTTTGGTTCCCATATTATTTTGGAGGTTCGCGAGTTCATGACTTCGGAGGAGTGGAGTTGTAGTGGTGTTGAAACTCCCAGAACCCAAAGCTTCGGAGCCCCGAAGTAGCACGTGTTTGGTTGAGCACCTGGTTTTGGCTCGTGGTCACATGTGATTTTCGCCAGGAAAAGGGGGGATAGCGCTCGAATTTGATTTAAAAGGAGGGTTTGGCCTGTGGTTTTAGCCCGAAGTCATGTGGAGGACTCTGTTGGCATATAAGGACCCCCACATAATTGGTTTTACACATAGGGAACATGGGAAAGGAGATGTGATAATCATTTTGATCGATCAACAAGGGCCTGTAGTGAACCGTAGATCTTGGCAATTGGACCTATCGTGAACCGGAGCTCGGACCTATCTTGAACTGTAGATCTTGGTGGGGTTGGTGGACCATTGATTCCCATATTAGTTTGGAGGTTCACGAGTCCGTGACTTCGGAGGACTGGAGGGCTAGTGGTTTTGAAACTCCCGAAGCCCAGAGCTTTGGAGCCCCAAAGTAGCACGTGTTTGTTTGAGCGCTTGGTTATGGCCCATGGTCACATGTGATTTTCGCCAGGAAAAGGGGGGCTAGCGCTCGAATTTGATTTAAAAGGAGAGTTTGGCTTGCGGTTTTGACCCAAAGTCACGTGGAGGACTCTGTTGGCATATAAGGACCCCCACATAATTGGTTTTACACACAGGGAACATGGGAAAGGACCTGTGATAATCATTTTGAGGGCTCAGCAGGGGCCCGAGACCCAATTCGACTCCTTAGATTTGAACAATCCTAGACCGGGAGGTCGTGTGGGCCCTAGGTGAGGGTGGGGGTCTACATCATATGGTATCAGAGCTAGATTATGTTTGCAGAAAACGAGCAGAAAATAATAAAATGGCTAATGAAGGCCATAAGCTAGGTCGAAGAGGAGAAGACCACAAGTAGATAAGAAAAGAAGATATGGATAAAGAGCTCAAGGATATCTAAGAGGATCTCGATAGAATGATGTTCAAGATGCAACAGGAAGCACAAGGAAGCTGGAAGTATAAATGGCCCTTCAAGAAGAAATTGAAGTGGCCCATCCAATAGTTGATTGCCAAGAGACAACGACAGGTATTGACAAGGTGGTTGAGGCATGCTGAAAACCTTAATACCATAAAGGAGATGGTTTACGTTTGTGAGCCAGAAGTTGGAGAAAACCTCAATGAGGAGGAAGAGAGATCAGTTGAAGATATCACAGATTGCCAAGAAGGCAAAGATGAACTTTCATATTTCGAGGTGGGAAATAAGAAGATATTAGTTGAGGATATCATAGACTGCTAGGAGGGAAAAGGAAAATCTCAGATTGCCAAGTGGGCAAGGTGAAAAAAATGAGATTGTCTGAAAGTCTCAAGAACTCAGTTGAGAGTTCATATCAGCAAGGAGTGTTGATAGAAATGGAGGAGAGATTGTCTAAAAGTCTCGTGGACTTAGTTGAGAGTTCAGATCAGCAAGGAGTTCTAACAAGAGAGAAGGAGAAACGAAAAGACCATCAACATTATAAACTGATGATAGGAGGGATCAAAGTATCCCTTGGGCTAAGCTTTGCAGGAGCTCATTTTTGTGAGGAGGTGATGTAGGAGGCATCCAGAGAAGAGGCCATGGGAATTTTTTTTTTAAATCTAACAGTTTATGTATTGCAGGTGTAGAAGAAGGAAGACATCCAACAGAGACTGTCAGGGAAGAGGATAAGGAGAATACGTTGACATCTTCCCAAGATATGAAAGGAGAAGATGACAATTCAGATCAAATGTTCACTCAGTGGGAGAAGGAGTTAAAGTTGTTGGAAGATTGGTTAAGCCATCCAGACATAGAAGAAGACTACATGAGGAATGCAGTTGTTAAGAGTGGAGAAGAATTCTAGCATGAGGAGCAGGTGGATGTAGCTAGACTTGTACCAGCACAAAAATATGATAGGAGAGAAGAAGAACTGGTAGAAGTTAATCTGTCAAAGGAGATAACTGAAAAGAAGCTCAGTAATACTGTTGTAGAAATGGTATCTGCAATAGAGTGGCAAGCTAATGCAATAGGAGATGAAAACAACATGGGAGATCAGGACGATCTCCCATTAATATGTGTGGTGAAGAGGAGATGCATCAGCCGAGTAAACTGCAAAGGAGGAGCCATCTTGTAGATCATCTGGCCAAGGAGATTGAAGAAATAATAAGGATGATGTTGAAATCAGCGCAGGAGGCAGCCAACAGCAGGGAGAAGATGACAAGTCTAGGAAAACTTGCAGTAGTAGCAAGACAACAACAACAACATGGCAGAGGATCATATGGACAACTCCAAATTCAAGTATGGGACCCTAGACGATCTCAACAAGAGGCAAGTGAACATTGTTTTCTATCAATAAGGTATCATTTTTTGTTGTGGTTTTATACATTTTTTTGTTCCACTACATATTTTTCTGCAGTATTTTTTTTTTATGCTTAATATAATAGAATCGATACCTAACAAGTGGTATCATATCACTTTCTTTAGTAGAAACAATGGGAATTTGTTTCTAAGGTAGAGACATGTACTATCAGTGTCTTTAAGGAAAATATATATGTTGTTCAGTGGGTAAAACTGCAGTGGGGAAGGCTACATGCAGGAAATACAAATGGTTTCATGGAGTTATCTAGAAACCAAAGTTTCACCTTGTTGGGAACCTCTGTAACACCTATTGGTACCCTTCGAGTAGTACCGCATCAAAAAGAATATGTACATGGCCATCACTCCCATGTATTTTATGGTATATTGGGAGTCCCTTAGGTCTCCTAAAACCATCCCTAGATCAATCGACCGGCCACCTAACTTCTATAATGACACCGATAACAATACTCGGGAAGATAATTTCTAGTACATAGGTAATCGGGTAGTACCGATAAGGGTACGGTTGAACCTCCTTATTTTGTGCCATGAGATATTTGGATAAGTACCATTGTTTGACTCTGCACGTATATAAGAGAGTTATATCACAAGGAAAACCATTGTATGTAGGAACCATGTAAACCCTAACCCCTAGGAAAGAAACAGAATAGAAAAGGAACATATGAGATCTCTTGTTGTGCACCCTTGCCTCCTGCATTCTAGTTGTGAGATTTCTATATTTTTTTCCTGTAAAAAAATTGGGTCATTCGTCACTGCAATATTCTTCAAGTTGGAGTATAACTCTGTAGGAGTAAAAAAAAGTATAGTGGTCCCATTGGCACCCTTATTCGAGACCTATCCCATCATATTCCTCTCTTCGACCTAGTCGTAGTGGTACCTGTCATTTTTAATCTTTTTTTCTTCCCCTGGACCCGACCCCCTTCCCAACACCCTTATTTGGGACCTATCTCATTAGATTCCCCTCTTCTTCTTAATCCTTATGGTACCTATCACTTATAAGTTTTTTTTTGTGGACCCACTTGCCCCTCCCTGTACCCTTGTTTGGTACATATCCCATTATCCTCCTCTCTTTCACTAATCATCATGGTACCATTCACTAATAGCCCATTTTCTATGTGGACCCACCTACCCATTTCTGTCTCTAATGGCCCACACTCAGAACCAATATTGGCATCAATGTCTCACTCTCCTAGAAAACTTTAATGAGAAATATAGGAATGATATATCTGAAGTTACTTCCAACATTTCTAGCATAAATTCCCAACTCACCCCATTAGAATCACTTCACACATTAGTGACCTACTTGACAACCATATGTGAGCACTCCCAAGAGGCAGTAAAGAACTTGACTGCACTGTTTAAGCAATCCCAATATACTTTTTATTATGAACCACCTTATAACCCCGAAGGCACTTAATCCTCCCATTCCACATCCTTTCATCCCAACCACTTTCAGTGGGACCTACATCTTCCTAGATTGGAGGTGAACAAATTTGATGGTTCGGATTCCACATGATAGATCACTCAAATGGAACATTATTCCTCTTTTCACGACATTACTGAAGATTTGGAAAAAGTCCATTATGGTGTTCTCTATATATATCCTGAACGATGACAATGATTTCAATGGAGAAAAAATTCACACCAAGGGTATGTGGCTTGGACACAATTAGTTGCAGAACTTTATGAATTCTTTGACACTGACACCCACCATTTAGGTCATTTGACCAAGTTTAAACAATCTGGCACATTAGAATACTTTACATCTTGCTTCAAACACTTAGATTTTCACATGGAAGGGATGTCAGATGTTTTTTTTCGGGAATGCTTTATCAGTGGCCTAAAGGATGAAATATGTGCCCATGTCCTAATGGATTTTCCTAAGACTTGGGTGGAAGCTACTAAAAGAGATAAGGAATCACAATAGGTTGTCTCCTCCAAAACTAGAAAAACCTCCTTTATTCCTCTCCCTAAGCCTTCCAATCCAGCCCCTCCTCCCACTCCACTAAAGATCCAACAATTGACTCGGGAAAAAATGGATGAATGACAACTCAAGGGATTTTTCAATAAAAGAGATGAAAAATATTTTTCGGGGCACAAGTGTAAGGAACACAAGATTTTTATGGCCATCTCTGAGGATGTTTCTAAAAAATATGTAGAGGATCCCCCTATGGTAGAGCTCCCCAATCCAACAGATCATACTCTGTCCTCTAAGACACTATAAGGTGAACCAATCATTTCACTAAATGCCCTCATTGGCTTCTCTGCTCCCCAAAACCTCAAGATAATTGGCTACATTTATTATCAGAAGGTCATCATCCTAATTGATAGTGACAACACTCATAATTGTATTCATCGTTGTATTTCCCAAGAAACCAATTGTTATATCTGTACAGTCAACAATTTTCAAATCATGATTTCCAATAGAGGTTCCATGAAATGTGGGGCATTGTGAAAATGTGCATCCCCAAATTGGTCGGTACAAGTTGAAATCTCATATGTTTACTATCAACATAGGTGGTTGTGACATTATGCTCGGTGTAGAATGGTTATGCAATCTTGGCCCCATCTTCATGTATTTTAAGAAATTAACCATGCAATTCCAATAGGAGGGAAAACAATATAAGTTCCAAGGCATCGCAATGGGATCCCCTGAGATCGTCAGTTCCCATCAAATGGAAAATATCCTAAAAAAGGTTCATTCAGACATTATTTCTCAACTTTGTTCTATTCATGCAGTTGAGACACCCTCTATGCATCCTGACCTCCAATCAATCCTCTCCAAACACCAAGTTGTGTTTTCCACTCCCCATGGACTTCCCCCTTCTCATGGTGTTTGTTGGAACATGTACAATTCTAAACTATTGAGCTTTATATTCCTCACCTCATGAAAATATATTTTTTCCCAAAGGGAACTGTAATTTAGAAAATGACTTACAATTTTTAATCAAATTCCTTTACGGATTGGCAAATGATAAGGCATCCAAGATATCTATCATTGATGAGTTTTTCCTTTTGATCGAATGATCCTAATACCTTTGGAATTTTGGAGCCGCCTAATTTTTAAAGAGGTAAATATATAATGGTCGTTTTGGAGCTCCACGCTTTGGATGTTGCAGTAAGTCTTAACAATAAAAACACTAAAGCTCTGAAACCTGAAAGTGTCTTCTCATTCTTTTTCCTAAACCTTTAAAAGACATGAGTCGTAGTACACATGTACCTTTGAGTCATCCCTGAGTTAACACGTGGCACCTCCCTTTCCTAGACACATCATCCAGAATGATGCCATCCATAACACATCACTATGGGAGATGTTCCTTCGAGAGTTTAACAAATAATGAAGGCACGAATCACCGAAATATCAAAATGTTGAAGTATTAAATGTTAATTAATCAAGTTAATCATGATCAAGAGATAATTAATGACTTCTCACTTCGAAGTTCGGATGCTTACCCTGTATAATATTCTAAAATATTCGAAGTCTGAATTTTCGAAATGCTTAAATTTAAATATGATTAATTAATACTTTTACTAGATAATTAATCATTTCGTAGTTTTGGGTTTCAGGAATTTCCTCTCGGGCTACATTTAAATTTCCTCAAGTCCAAACTCCCTAAACACTCGAAGTTGACACACCTTTTAAAAATGATTAATTAAGAGTTTAAAAGCGATTATCCATGGATTAACCTTCGCAGATATGGGATTCGGGAAATTCTCACTCTGTCTCATCTAAAACTCTCGAACGTGAGACGTCGAATATCAATGTCATTTATGACTAATTTAGGGTAATGATTCAAACACGGATTATGGATCGCCAGGTAGACATTTCCACTAAAGTTAATAAATTTTTCATCATTGAAGCTATATGAAAATCAATGTATCTGATTTGAATAAAAACACTTGGATTTCGAATTCATTTTCACCTTCCGCAATTAGCAAGATTTTATGAGTTTGAAAAGCTCACAGATTTTCTCTGCAACAAGTAACCCCACTCGATTTCATAGAGATTATGGCGCCATAGAAAATTATAAAAAATCTTGATGCGTCTAGTGAGGATTCAAACCCAAATGCAGACGTTCTTTGGGACACTATGCCGCGAGCCATGGACACTGTTAAATCTTAGACACAGGTGTTCAAGGTTCTAGAACATGAAATCATCAACTGTCCAGAGGACTCTTTTGAAGAATAATATGATACTTATGCAGGTAAAATCAAACATATAACATAGTTGTAACTGCACAAAATAGCAGCACGACCGAGACTCATGCCTTATAACGAAACGATAAGCTGGGCCTTGGAGCACGTTGACATCCAGACCAACAACATTGTAAACCACCAGAAGGTCACTGTCAGCTTTTTCCTACCAAAACATATGCAAGTAATGTACAAATTCTCCCCTAATCATAGATATACATTCAATGTTGCATTCATTCTGGAGTTCAAGCAAAAAGGAGTGCATCCAGTATGCCAAGAACTATCCCGATATAATCAAGTCTTGGTGGGGGCACCCATAGAGATACATAATGGATGCTCATGGTTTATATGCCACAACGTCTTTGGATGTTCCCATGGTGTATGTAGCCCTGATGCTATGTCGATTGTTTGGAAAGAAGAGTCCCACACATTTCTCGGTGGAATGGGTATCCATCATGCATGAGGTAGCAAAGGGTTTTACTTTCAATTAGGCCAAAATACTTTCTGATAACTTGGCCAAAGAGATTGCAGTCTATAAAGTTTTGAAGTCAAAGGGACAACCTGCCCCCTTTTATATGTCAGCATATATCATGGATGCCATTTGTTTCATGATGCCTATCCCATTGATGAATTGGAGCTGGACTTCGACCAGTGTCGAGCCCATTCATTTCTACCATTCCAAGATATGGGAAGAAAAATCCAAGGATCTCTTTTCTGAACTATGCCACAATGTTGTGATCCCTGTTCACATAGCCCTATATGGCCACCCACCTCCTCGAATTTCAGACTGGATTATGGGGAATCTGGGTAAGCTAGCAGATTGGTTTATTAAGGAGAACTTCTCCTGTATTACATTTTTTGGGTGCTCAGTTCCTCCCCATGCTCTCCCATGATTTTTACCGGACTGACTGGAATGTAGAGAGGTGGCCTACCAGACAGTAACAGGAGGCATCAACAAAGAGCTGAGGGCAGCACAGAAAAAGGTATGGCCCCATTCAGATTGGCATGTTTTCATTACTAGATTTTGGTCACTCCAAAGTGGAGGTTGCAGCTCTGGATGATGCCAAATTGGTTGACATCGAATTCAAAAGACATGAGACACACAAGGTTGTGTAAAACCACCTAGCCCAGTTCAACATGAAAAGATATGTGCACGAAATTTCCTTGTATGACGAAATATTCAGTGGAGTTAAGTCTTATGAGGAGGTACAAGAAAGATTCCAAACATTTCCCCTAGATCAATAAGTTGGTTTTATCATCTTTCAAAAGCCCAGAAGGATCAAACTACCAAAGGTACTACAAGGGGAGGAAGTAGTCACTCCACCTTCTCAGGAAGCCAAGTCAACGAGTTCTGAAGCCAGCCACTCTGGTAAGCATAAAGTTGAGGAAACCCAGAAGAGCTCAGAGGTATTGACATAGAAATTAGAAACATCATTGTCAAGCCAGGTAAGCCCCCACGAAAAATACCAACTCAAAGATTTCCTGAAGCAGGGACAAAATGTGCCTCCTTCATCACCAACTACCCCTGCTGACACCTCAAATACAACAGAATAGCAACAGTCTATGGATATTGGCACTCCAATTACATCATTGACACCTCTTCAATCTAGCTTCGGGACCCCTAATCCCGAAATTATTTTTGTGAATAATTTTACCCCCATCTCACCCGAAGAAATGCCTCCTTCGGATTTATGTTTTAGAAGAAAACTAAATTCCATCGTCAAAAGGGAATCACACTAGAAATATGGAGTGATAATTAAAAGTCAGAGGATTTTGTACAACACGAATGATCGTGATGATCCTGAATTTACAAAAGAAGTTGCAGGTTCATTGGGTGATTTTGCCACTGCAAATCAATTGTCTGTGGAAATGTTGTTTGTTCTACATGTCATGGATCTCTGACATCCTTATCTATTTGGGAAACACTTCCAAATTAAAACTGATCATTAGAGCCTCAAGTATTTTCTAGAACAATGAATTTCATCCATGGAGAATAAAAAATGGGTGACCAAGTTATTTGGATATGATTATGAGATCATTTACAAGAAGGGAAATTAAAATGTGGTTGGTGATTCTCTTTCTAGTAAGTATGAAGTGTTGAAAACACACACTGACACTAAGAAGGGGGGAGAATCAGTGTCTGGAACTTTTGGCTACTTCACACTTTCAAAGATTAACTAAATTAACTGAATAGTATATATGCAGTTCAATTAATTATTCATAAACATGTATAACACAAACTGTATGAAGTAGATAAAATAAATTTCTTCTATTTATTTAACTTGAATGAATACATAAAATCAATCCTTTAATATATTCAACTTTAACTGAATATGAGAGATGTAACTCTCTGATACAAGACCCATCTTGTACTTCTTAGATCCAACTGACAAATGAGGAATCCAACCCTAATAACAAGAACTATCTTATTGATCTCATATCCAACTGAGATGTGAGGAATCCAATCCTCATGACAAGGCTCAACTTGTAAACATGCACCAACCTCATAGAATGAACTTTCATTCAATCCATTATATATATATATATATCCACCAAGACACCTTCTTCCCTTCATATACCTTTACTTATATATTCCTCCAAAGGGTTCCACTTTGAAACAATGTGTTCTTTTGGAATGAAACATTGCACCCCTTCATTTAATTAACACAAATGGTAAATTTTATTAATTGATTTTCATACACCAATTTAGACAACGATTTTCACATGAATATTATGGTGTAATGGAAACGAATTTTAAAATTCTATGACATGGGTTTTTTGAAGAACCTTCCCAGTTAACCGAATCACGAGAAATTTCCCTAGAAAGTGTGTGTGGTGGCCGGTGTAGGCAGTTCTTTGAAGGAAACTTGCCCATATTTTCCTTTCGTCGTCAGATGCTAGATCAACTTCAGTACATATTCATTTCCGTGAATGTCTAAATCGACCTCTACATATCTCCTTTGTTGGTGATTATTTAAACTCAAATTATAAACATTTTTCTTTATGGTTATATTAAAATCGTATCCCTCTCAGCTGCTAGTCACTAAAGATTTGACTTGGTCTCACCCTTTTTCGTATTTGCTTCCTCAGTCAACCAATAAACATATTTTTGGTCAAATCAACTAGAAGAAAATTCGACTTGAGTATTTCAATTCTCGTCGACCCATGGTGTTTCAGCCTCAACCAGACTTGTATTTAAGTTTTCTTTGACTTCGATCTTTAAGTGACTTCTTTCATGGATCGACTCGACCTGGAAGAAAATCAACCTGAGAAATTTGAATTTGCTTGTCTTCACTTGTTTTGGATGACTTGTATTTCCTGACTCAATTTCCTTCGACTTCAACCTTCAGTTGATCGACTTGTCTTTGACTCGTCTTAAAATCGATCGAATTGTATTATCCAACTTCCATCAATCTGCAATCTTGCATTCAGATGACCTATCTTCAACTCGTCTTGCAGTTGATCGACTTCCAGATAATCGATCTTATTTTTGTTTGAATCGACTCGACTTGTCACTCGATCGTGTCAATGCTTCCTCACCAAACATCCACCATTGACATTTTGTCTCATCTCTGGACTCTTCTTCAATTGAGATTTTGTAAATCACTTTTAATGAACCATGTCTTATTAACTTCTTTTTTTGTGATCTATATTATCCATTTACCCTTTTTATTTGGACAGATTCTTCTTCTGTGCATAGATTTTAATGAATCAATTTCAACCTTATACAATATAGGATGAGTGTCTCAAGCTCATACAATATATCATTCAATATTATCTTTCTATTGATATTAAAGTCAGCTTCACAACATTAAGTCCAATATTGACAATGCTTGACATTCAAGTCACCTTCATAACAATATGTCCAATATTGAAAATGCTTCTCAAACCAATCAATCAATGATAATTCACCTATTTATTGAGGTTGACATCAATGAAAACCAAATTGCCAACATGAATAAGAAGGGTCCCTTTTTTCCTCTCCTTCATTATACCAGAATGGCTCCAAGATGTTCACCGGGAATGCCTACAAGACCCCAAAATTTCTCGCTCGATCCAACAATTGCAACAATAGTCTCTAGTTTCTCTAGGGTATTCTTATCACAATGAAGAGATTCGCTAAAAAGGGGTCATCTATATTTAAGAAAATAGTCGCAACTTAAATCCATGGTTCTTTTTGAGCTCCATGCTTCACCCATAACTGCGCATTCAGGGTTTACCAAAACCTATGAAAGGGTCAAACATTCTTTTTTTTGGGATGGTATGAAATAGGATGTTCAAGCCATTGTGGCTGAATGTTATGCCTGTCAATGCAACAAGGAAGAAACATGTGGAGTGATATTTCTATGAATTTCATTGTTCGTTTACTTAAATTGGGAAATAATTCAGTCATCATGGTGGTAATAGATCGTATTTTGAGATATGCTCATTTATGTTCTCTTTAACACCCATTTACAACATCCATATTGGCTCAATTTTTCATGAAAAATATCTTCAAAATTCATGGCATGCCTCATTCTATTGTTTCTGACAGAGACCCAACTTTCACCAACAATTTTTGGAAAGAATTGTCCAGGTTCCAAGGAACCCAATTGCATCTCAGCACCGCCTATCATTCCTAGACTAATGGCCAAACAAAATTTATCAACGAGTGTTTGGAAACATATTTTCAGTTTTTTTCATCTGACAAACAAAACCAATGGGCTCAATGGTTACCCCTAGTTGAATGGTGGTACAACAAATCTTATCAAACAACTACTCGTATGACTCATTTTGAAGTTATCTACAGAAAAAATCTATCATCGGTTATCTCATACTTGTCAGGTGTCTCGAAGGATCAAGTGGTTGACAAAAATATTACAGTCCTGTTATCACTCTGTAAATTCCTAGAGGTTGTTGTGAGGTAAGAAGAAATTTATCAGATGTAACCTTAACCAACCGCTTCAAAACTGGGAGCTAGCCCTACCAGTTTCAGAGACGGATCTCTCTGTGAGCTTTAGATTTGTTTGAATTTTCAATATTTTAGGCTAGTTAGAAATAATATAACCGATTTGTTTGCATTGTTTTTAAATGAAATGGTTGAATATCACTTATGCTTCCTGATCCAAAAAATCGAAGGCTTATCAATTACACAGTATAACCTCAATTTAATCAAGACCTTTTTCTAACGGTGCATGTGAATATGAAAACAACAAAGAATTGAATAATTAGGCGCAATAACAGATAGCACAAGAATGCAAACCATCAAAAAATTGAACACAATAAGTTGATAATAGAGTTTGACAATCTCGCCTACGTCTCCGGGCCTTTTTCTTCAGTGAGTGAGGCTTTCTCTATTCAATATGAAATTCTTTACAATCTGCATTCAAATTACATCATATAGGGCTCTGATTGACTATTTGTATTCTTCTCTGTCTCATAAACCTAACGCAACAAATGGCACTGAAAATGGAGTAATAGAACTTCTGTAAACTGCATCCAAAGCTCAGCTACTTTGCACTGCTCAAGACTACTTGACCTTTGATTCAATATTTTTTGCTACTTCTTGCTTGTTTAAAACCTCACAATGGCTTGGTTTATATATCCATGAGGTAGAGGGATCAAATCCCAACATCCCACTTTTCGTGGCACTCAATTTGGCCCAATATCCACCAAGATATGGCAAGATAACCAAAATTGCCCAAAAATTAGTGAGAAAATCACTAAACTATAGTGTAAAACCCATTTTTTAACAAACTATGGGCATACGCTCCCATAATAGGTGTGTTGGCAGCCAATTCAATTTTTCCATTGCCCTATGAGCTGCCTACACCTATGTCTTCTGAACTTCAAATTATCGTCGCATTTCTTCAAATAGGCGGTATTTTCATTCTTTGCGACATTTGCAAATTAGTCTCCATTTTAGTTTTCACGACTGTAAGTGTGAAAACTCCTCCATCGTTCTTTGAACTGTCATGATATTTTGTTGATATTTTGAATGGCACTTACCTTTGGATCATCATTATGTGGTTGAAAGGATTTTCAAACTATGCCTATTTGGCTATTCTTACTTTGATTGCGCAATTTGATTTTATTAAACTGGTAAGGCATTGAGCATATGGACTTATATTTTTGAGACTTGCCTAGTCATTCAATTACATAGGGGTCATGGTTTATTTTTTTTTTTATACATAATGTGATCCTTATCTTAAAATTTATATAGCTATTGGCATGTCAATTTTATTTGAATTCGATTGGCTTAATGTTTTAAAAGTTTTGATTACACATTTATGCAATGGCACGTTGGTTAAACATTTGGGCTTGATTTCACATTGAATATTCATGGTTTGAAATATGCAATGGCGCATTGGTATATCATTCATCGTTTGATTTTTGGGTCGGTTGAATAGTATGATTTGAACTATGTTATGATTGTTTCAACAGAGGGTTAATTCGCCAGTTGTACTTTTCCATTACTATTTTGCATGGCGGTAAGTGATTCCACCACCCTCGCATGCACACATTAATGCTTCCCCTTTGATCGTTCATAGTGGTTAGACCGAATGACTCTACTCCTGTGTGCTGGTGTTTTTGACCCAAAACCTTACCATGTGCTCGCACCATGGCTCCAGTCGTGAGGGCTGAACCGAATGGTAGCCAGGCTCTGTTGATGTTCGACAGTGCCTACAGTGACCTTGAGGAAATTGGGTGGCTCCTGTTCATACAGAAATTTGATGGTTTTAACCTCTAGGTTGCTAGGCAATTCGCATTGACCTTTGATGGCTATCGAGCCAAGGTCAGCGATGTTCAATTGCAAATTGACGAGCAGTTCGTAAGTCTAGCTACGGGTTTGCCTATCACTGGACAAAGATGGTCCAAGAACTGCAAGGTAGAAGAAGTCCCTTGGACTTTGCTCCTTTAGTCGCGTAAGGTTAGCTCCTGTGACAAAGGTTTGCCCGTGACCATGCTGAAATAGCGATGGCATGACTTATTGATGATTATCAAGCAGTTCATCATCTGCGAGGGTCAGTATGGGTTTGTTTTCTTACACCACCTTTGTCTGATTATGGATTTTATGGGTTTTGAGCTTAACATGCCGTATTACTTGCATAGAAGCCTATTCAAAATGTCTAAAAAATATAAAAGGAACCAGGATGATAGTAGCCTCTTTCACTATGGGCTGGTTAAAATGATTTTTGTTTTCCATCTGGGGTTACACCGAGACTGTTGGAACGATTTTCTTGCTCGTAATAATTTTGTCGATTCAAATCCAGCACAGGTTGACAAACCTATGGTAACCGAGGATAAGTCTGTACCCCCGGTACCCTACAGTATCCTTTTACCTAAACCCTTACCCGATTCACCTATCGACCTATCCCACTCTGTGACCAAGGATGTCGAATCTATTAAGCCTGTGGGAAAGAATCCTAAAGCTAAACCTACTGCAAATTCCAAAGGCAAAAAGAATGCGTGGCTAATCTCTCGAATGGCGAGGAACAAACCAAATCCCCCTGTCAATCTTGACCCTATTGTGTTGAGCGAGGACTCTGATTCAGAGGTTGAACGTGTTTTGGCAAGTGAGTATCCCTATTCGGAAGGGTTGTGTGACAAACCCTCATACGACTTCGTGTCAAACCTACCACCTTGCTTGCAAAATGACCCAGATTACCATGGCATTAAGCTACCATGTAAAGCCCCCAGTCATTCATCCAAACCCTCTCCTAAACCTGCAATACCACCCTGTGATCAATGCGGCTCATGGTTGGAAAGATATAATCTCTATGTGCCTACGCTACAGTCCAGAATTCACTATTTGGAGGACCAAGTTGCATGGCTTACCAGTCAAAAGGCTGAGTTGCAAGCCACTGATAAGAAACAGAGGACGACAGGTTCTATCTTGTTAAAAAATGTGGAGTCAACTACAGCGGTGGTGAATTCTAAGCTGGAGTAATTGGATAGCCTCGTCACACAGGTATGTGTAATATCAATCATTTTTGTAAATAGTATGAGTTTATATAACAATTCAAATTTGGTTTGAATAGATTTGTTCATCATTGATTGGTTTCGTTACATTGTATACTTAGTTTTTCTTTGACTGAATGGAATTCTGTTTCCCAGTTTAGTTTCGATTAGATTTTAATCAATTCGATTGATTTGGTATGGATTTGAGTTATTTGATTTAGCCAAAATGAATGCTCTGTTGTCGATTGAAGTCGCTTGATAGACATAAGTTGTTTCTCATATTTTGATTCAAAACACAATCACATTTCGTTTTGATTTCGTTATGATGTATATGCTATGATTGTTAACAATTGTGATATGGTCAAATGTTACGGTTTTATGTCTATATGGCTTTCGACCAACTCGAATACAGTTTGGATTGTTGTTAATATGATTCTGTATGAATATACCCAAATCATGAATGGATTCAATTCGTAAGAGTTGTGTGAAACCCAGCCGGTTAATTCATTTTAGTTTTCTATTTAGAACGACCTTGTTATCAGTTGGATTTGTACTGAATATTCAGTTACAAGTTGATTTGTAAAACGAGATTGGATTCACTATTATTCTATATTCAACTCACTCACGATTTGTTTCGTTTGTTGCCCAGTTTATGATTATCATTTCTGTCGACTTGATGATGGTTGTGATCGTTATTAATTGATCATGTTTGTTAACTGTATAACGCTCAGTGATCGAAATCTATGGCGAATTTTGGTTGATATCGTTATGAATGTCTTATTACCCATGATTGTAACAGTCTTTCCATCTTTGTAGTTAATTAAAACGGCATGAATCTTAGACTACATTATTATAGCCATAACGAATGGATTATGATTGCGTTGGATTAGATCGTATCGCACATGATATGACTCACTATGGATTTCATTTGATATGAAACAGTCTTGTTACTGTTTGACCCGATTTTACGGTAAAATGAAACAGAGTATTCTCACCCCTGTTTTGATTAAATTCACTTTTGATTATGTTTTATATTGAATGAGAAAATCATTTGAATCATTAGTGATTCGTTTTTAATGTTTATTAAAAGAAAATTGGATTTGATTCTTTTAAAAGGATTTGATTTGATTTCTATCTGATCCTGTATGCTATTTTAGACTAGCTACAGAATCAGATGATTCTGTAGCTAAGTCTATAGAATCAAAATTTTATTGTTTTGTAAATGAAATACCTTTCTAACTTGTTATTTTTGATCTATTGCAGATGAATTCAAAATTACAGTGGATTTGATGAGAAGTTAGGGGATATTTCAAAGATTTCACTTGCATTTTAGTTTCCTAGTTTAGTCAATTTTGGGATATCTCCTAGATTATGTAAAACTGTTTGATATTATCCACAGTGAGGTTTTACCCTGTGGAGAGACTTATAAATACCTATCATTTTTGTAATAATGTTCATCCTCATTCAGGGGAGAACAATTATATGGAGTTTTAATACAAACTGAGGCAGAATTTGGTGTTTTGTTACAGCTTTAGCTTCTCATCATATCAATATTTTATTTCATGTTGTGTATATCAATTTGTATCTGGTTAATGACTACTTTAGCTATCGTAATCATGTGAAAATAATATAATCTAATCACTGTAATCCATATCTGATTTCTTCCAGTGTTTAAAAAACATAGCAATTGTTTAATTCAGTTTGTGAATGACAGGTTTCCCTTCTTCATAAAGTTGGATTATAAAATATAAGTTCTTGCATAACAGGTCTCCCTTATTGCAAAGATTTATAGATCATAAAATTGTTATGATCTTTTATGTCTTGTTTGTCCTGTAAACAATTCAAAGAGCAGCGCAGCCTATCATTTACGAGAAGCTTCTGGACTAACCGTTGCGAGTTTACTTCCGCCGAACAGCTTCAAAGTCATCATACACAGGACAAATTAGGAGCATTTCCAGGTCAGTTAGTCACTTCTTTGTTTAATGTTCTTATTAGTAGTTTAGTTTAGATATAAGTCTAGTTAGATTTATATTAGATCATTTAATTTCAGTAAATATATTAGATCGTTTAATTTTAGTGAGTTTTATTTCTTTTTCATAAAATCATAAAATCAAAAAACATATCTCGCTGTCTTAGGACAGAAAGTAAATGATTTTTACAGGTTTTATTCAAATCTGCTACTTGTAGATATTGTATATTTGTGAATAAGTTGTAAGTTAATCAGTTAATTAGTAGAGTTAGTGTAATAGTAATTAATAGTTTGTATATAGAATAGTTAGAGTAGTTTATATTTAGTTTTAGTTTAATTTATTTAGTAGTTCGTTTTAATTATATTAGTGTGTTAGTTAATTAGTTAGTTTAGTTTGTTTATTTAGTTTTAGTTAGTTTAGTTAGTTTTATTTGTTTTAGATAGATTAGTCAGTTTAGACTAGTGTTCTCTTTGGTTTTCTTAGAATCTTAGAGCGGCCAACGAAGCCGTTAAACCCATCAGGGTGGTTCATTCCAAATGGCTTGGGTTATTAGACAACCCCGGACCGGTTCCACTCTCTCAATTGACGGACGAACAATTTCGCCCATCAAAAAATGGCGCTAGAAGGAGGGCCTGAACTTAGTTAATGGCATGATGTGGTCGCAAGATTCCTCCCCCCCCTAATCGCTCACCTATAGTGACTAGAAGACGTTCACACGATAATATTCCCCTTCAAACAACAACTACTTCAACCGAAGATCCGTAGATCACAGTTGAGACAGCAACCCCTAATCCTACAGGTGGTGACTTGGAAGAGATTGTCCGCCAATCTTTTATAAAAACACATAGTGCCTTAGCTAGTTTGAGGCAACCAAACCATCTGTGGGGTCGACCTTTGGATTTCTCTGATATCAGAGAACAATTAGGTGAAACTAACCTCACTGTGAATCCTTCAGATCCAATCACGAATCTTGCTGCAGGAGGATCCGGGATACCTCCTTCACCACCTCCCTCATCTCCTTCTTCTTCTGGAGGAGATTCCTCTTCTGATGAAGTCAATTCACCTTCTCAACCTTCCACACCCACTACCCCAATGGCCAATCAGAACAACCCTGCTAGACCCTGGTTGGACCAGGATGTTGTAGCTATACCTGGAGCCCAACACCCTTTACCTAAGCACCCAGAGAAATGGCTTCCTAAGTTTGATCCTGATTCAAAATAGATAGCTGAAGATCATATCAAAAAATTTATGTTAGCCATCAGACTTCGTAATGCTGAACATGAAGACATTGTCTGCAGATTGTTCCCTTACACTTTTGAGGGTAACGCATCCACTTGGTACTTTTCCCAACAACCTCATACCATAGTGTCATGGGAAAAGTTTGAGTCATGCTTTTTGGAAAAATTCGAAGATGGTAAACCTTCGGAAGTCTGAGTCATGGATCTTTCAAGCTTAAAAATGAACCCAAAAGAAAAAGTTAAAGATTTTAATCAAAGATTCTTAACACTGAAAAATTGAATCCCTGCAGATTCTATGCCTGCCGAGAGTCTTGTGATAGCTTACTACACTAAATCTCTACATCAAAGTATAGCTATTTGGGTTAAACGTTCTAAAAATGCCACGTTGTTAGAAGCCTTCGAAGAGGCTACTCAAATTGAAAAAGACATACTTAGCCTGAAGGATTCATCTAGCAACGAAACTGAGACTGTTTCTTCTTCCAAAAAGAAGATTGAAATTCTCCCCAGACCCACGCAGAGCAAAACACAACCTGAAAAACTCTAATTTGGAAAATTTGACTAAAGTTGTACAAAAATTGTCTAATCAAGTTATAGATTTAAAAAGGTCTATTGAAGAACCTTCCTCGAGTAAAGGACTCTACAAACCTCCTTTCCGAAATCCTTTTCCAACCAACTGGCCTAATCCAAACCCTGAAGGCTTGAACCTAGAAAGTTTGCAATGTTCTCTTCAGAGAATTCTAGAAGCGCAAGATAACTTGATGCCTCCTGAAATCCTTCAGGAGGAAGTAGAGCAAGAAACAGTTCAAGAAGAAGAGTCTTTTCCTAACATCTTTGGACATTTCTCGAATAGCATCTTCGAAGCCAACTTCAAGACTGTTCACCCTTACAACACTAGGAGTAAGACAACAAATAAACCTCCTGCCGAAAACACTACAACTTTGCCTCCAAAGCCATCTAAATTAGTAGAAACTATACAAAGTAATGTCAGCCCTAAATTAGATTACGATGTTGTTGAAGATCTCAAAAAATTAAGGGCTAACATTTCTATTTATGAGTTGTTAAAGTTCCCATTTTTGTTACAGAAGATGTTGCAAAATATTTCAGAATATGGCAAGAATGGTAATTCAAATGGTAACAAGGTTGTGCAAAGCAAAGTTCCACAGAAGACTTCCACAAAAAATAATCATGATCTTCAAGATAAAGGAAGCCTTCCTGCAACCCCTGTAAATAATGTAAATAATGTAAATAATTCAGATAGAGTAGTCTTAGAAACTGTGAGTAAGAAACCACAAGCTACTACTCTAAGTACTCGTAAGAATGTTCCTCCTTTTCTTTTAACTTTCGAAATCTTCAAAAGAAATGTGCATAATTGTATGGTTGACTCAGGAGCATCATCCAATGTGATGCCCTGGTCGGTCTGCCAAAAGATTAATGCTGAGGTAGAACCATCTTTTTTGAAAATCATACAACTTGATCGAACGGATGTTAAAGTTATAGGCGAACTAAAAAATGTATTGATTAGATTATTATCTAACCCGAAAGTTCATCAGGTTATTGATATAATTGTGGTGGATATTCCAGAAGTGTATGGTGTGTTTTTGAGCAAGGACTGATCGGAGCAGCTACATGGTTACTTCGCAATGGACTGGTCTCACTTGTGGCTTCCAGAGAATGGTAAGCCCAACAAGATCAGAGTGAATCGTGAGCATTACCTTAAGTTCACGGTCACAGATTTGAATGATCCTAATGAACCATACACGCCCTCTGTCGATTCACCCGAAGTCCAAGGGATGGACACCTACTTCGGAAATTTCATGGCTGAAGTTTCACCTATCACCAATCCAGAACAGTAGTTCGAGATCCTAGCATATGTGCAACCAGCAACTTCTATCCAATAGTCCCATGAGCTCGATGGAAATCAAATTTGGTCGTTATAGTTTGACGGTTCCAAGTCTAAAGAAGGAGCTGGTGCAGGCTGTATCATTATCAATCCAGCAGGTAACAAGACATTAATGGCTTGTAGACTAGAATTTGAATGTACTAACAATACTACAGAATATGAGGCTTTACTGCAAGGTCTCAGAAAAGCTCTGGATATGAACATTCAAAATCTGGTTGTATTTGGTGACTCTGAAATGGTGGTTAGACAGGTGAGATATTCTATCCACTGTATTTCCCCGCATCTCAAAAGTTACCAGTCTGAGGTATGGAGTTTAATGAACGAATTTTCTGCTTTTAATATAAATTCCATTCCTAGATTAAATAATGTTGAAGCAGATCTACTAGATAATGTAGCCTCTAAACTTCTTCCTACAGAAAGCTTATTCCCAAACGCATTCTCCATGGAGATATTGTTTCAACCATCTGTTCCAGACAACATCACAAACTAGAGAGTATTTGATGATGATCAGCAGATCATTAACTTTTTGCATATGGAAGAAACCTTTCAAGGCGCAGTGATAGATGAACGAATGCACGATGACAATTTGCACGATTTTACGGTAATACCTAATCTGAAATCTCCTGAATCTCTATCGGACATGGTAAATTTCATACCCAAATCTGTTGTTAGATTAGAAAAGTTTTATGATTTTGAAGATAAATTTAAAAAGACGGTCAATTGCAAAACCAATAGTTCTTCATTGTCTTATGAAAAAGTCAATTTAGGGACTAGTGAAAATCCTCAGTGTATCAACTTAGGCTTGGGATGTTCTAGACATGAAAAATTTGCTTTTGTTAAATTATTTAAAGAATTTAAGGATGTCTTTGCATGGACTTACGATGATCTTAAAACGTTCCATCCTAATATCATACAGCGTGTCATCCCGATGAAACCCCAAACCTTACCTTTCCAACAAAAATTGAGGAAAATGCATCCTAAACTAGAACTGACCGTTCAAAAGGAATTGAATAAACTCCTAAGTGCCAAAATATTTTTTCCTGTTAGACACACTCAATGGGTATCCAACCTCGTCCCAGTTCAAAAGAAAAACGGGGAAATTTGACTTTGTGTCGATTTCCAAAACCTCAACCAAGCGTCTAACAAAGATAATTATCCTGTCCCTCCCATGGAACAGATCCTTCAACAAGTATCTAGTTCCAAAAGGCTATCCTTACTGGATGGTTTCTCTGGATACAACCAAGTATTGATGTCTCCGCCAGACCAACTAAAAACTACCTTCCGTACCCCGTGGGGCACTTATGCTTATCGCAAAATGCCCTTTGGATTGATTAACGTTGGTGCTACCTTTCAAAGAGCAATGGATATTTCTTTTCAAGGCTTAATCAATCACTCCATAGTAGTTTACTTAGATGATGTGACTGTTTACTCTAAAAACAAAGACGATCATCTAGCTCACTTACGAGCCGTTCTGCTGCGATGTCGTAAATACGGCATCTCCCTGAACCCCAAGAAGTCCATCTTCGCAGTAGAATAGGGTGAGTTACTAGGATTCATTGTGTCTAGTGATGGAATGATTATTGACCCCGAGAGGACTCAATTCATCGCTAAACTTCCCCCACCTACATCCAATAAATACATGCATTCTTTCCTAGGCCAGATTAATTTCGTGAGAAGATTTGTCCCCAGTTTCTCCGAAATGGTCAGGCCTCTCCAGAATCTGATTAAGAAAGACACCCAATATCACTGGGGATCCATAGAAAACCAAGCTTTTAATGCCATAAAGAAGGCCATAATAGATGCTCTGTTTCTCATGAGCCCTGATTTCTCTCAAGACTTTACACTCTATACTTTTGCCTTTGATCGTTCCTATGTCGCAGTCCTAACTCAGAAGAATTTCAAGAATAACGAAGTACCCATCGCCTTTATGATCTCTTCTTTCAAAGGTGTTGAACTTAACTATCCAGCGGTTGATCTGCAAGCCTACGTTGTTTTCAAAGAAGTTAAGCATTTCCGGTCCTATCTTTTGAAGTCAACGACGAAAGTCATTGTCCCCTACCCTGCCGTCAGGAACTTGTTAGTGCAAAAAGAGTTAGGAGAGAAAAGAGCCAACTAGGTCACCTCCTTACAGGAGTATGACTTAGAGATCATCCCAGCATAGATTGTGAGAGGCCAAGGCTTGTGTAAGTTGGTTGTCGATTCAGAAATAAGACAGCAAGAAGAAAGTGATACGTCAAACCTAGAACAACGTGATCAAAGTTTGATATGTTGCACACAAAACCTCGCAAGTCCTTGGTACGACGATATTAGATTTTGTCTTGAACATGGATCAGCACCCCGTCACCTTGACCCTGCCAAAAGAAGAGCGTTGAGACTAAATTCCGCCTCCTTTCATCTAGTTAACGGTATACTGTTTCATCAAAATTTTGACGGCGTAGTGATGCACTGCCTCAAAAAAGACGAAGCAGACAAAGTCTTTCTTGAGTTGCATGCAGGAGAAGCTGGTGGTCACTTCGGTGATGATACCACTACACATAAGGTTTTAAGAGCCGGTTACTACTGGCCCACACTTTTTAGGGATGCCCATGCTTTGTGTCGCAAATGTATCATCTGTCAGAAAGCATCAGGGCGGTTGCAAAAACTAGTCTTCCCCTTGCAACCCGTTTCGGTCGATTCTCCTTTCCAGCAATGGGGCCTTGATATCATAGGTCCTATTAATCCTCCATCCTCACAACAACACAAGTATATTGTGACAGCCACAGACTACTTTACTCGATGGTCCAAAGCTACTGTGCTAAGAACTGTTAACACAAGTCAGGTGATCACTTTTCTAAACTCGAATATTATCACTCGTTTCGGTATCCCTGATTGTCTAGTCTTTGATAACACTTCATACTTTTCTTCTCTTGAAATGAGTTACTTCTCTTTGGAGAAAGGAATAAAGCTGAAGTATTCTGCTAGTTACTACCCCCAGGGCAACGGCTTAGCAGAATCTACAAATAAGAACTTGATCAAAATCATCAAGAGAACCGTGGCTGAAAATCACAAGAACTGGCACAATGCACTATTAAACGCACTGTGGGATGATAGGGTAACACCCAAAGCCGCTATAGGTAACTCCCCCTTTTTTCTTGTTTATGGTAGAGAAGCCATTCTTCCACCTCACATTCTTCTTCCTTCACTTCAATTGTCGCAAAAAGTCCAAGAAGAAGATTGTCCTCCTTTAGAAAGTCGCATTAATGCTTTGATGAAGTTAGAAGAAGAAATAACTCAAGCTAAGCGTAAGTTAGACCAACATCAACAATTGATTAAAAGCTGGTTCGATTCTAATTCTGCTTCTGATAGGAATTTTGAAGTAGGCGATCTTGTCTTAAAGTGGGACAAACCACATGAAGGAAAGGGTGAGCACACCAAGTTTCAAAACCTATGGCTTGGGCCATTTTTAATTGCTGAAAAGTTGGGTCCTAGATCCTTTTGATTACAGAATCTTGAAGGGCATCTTGACACCTATCCGGTGAATGGCCAAGCCCTGAAAAGATACTTTGCTTGATAATTACCCTTGTATTTTTATGTAAGTATTTCATTTTTGTTTGCATTTTCGTTTGCTTTCTGTTTGGTTTTGGTTTGAATTGATCAGTTTGTTTTTTGCATTTTTTGTAAAGATATGCATACCTGTGCACTGAGCCATTCAGACAAAGACCATAGAAAATTTCTTCGCTGAAATAACTTCTGAAAGTTTGTACGAACATCAGTGATATATCGCTAAATTGATATCTATGTTGGAAAATTTTGTTGTTTGAAAGAATTTACTAATTTCAATCTCTGAGCAAAGTTTGTCATGATCATCTATTATCTTTTTACGTTGTCTCTTTTCCGTAAAGGAATGACTCAAAAAGATGTCTCCCTATCATAGGAAGTTGTTTTTAGAAATAAAAAATCTCTAGAGATGAATAAAGGACAGTGTTAAAAAAAAAAATCTGATCAGGTCTAAAAAATATGTTAAAAATCAAGATTATCAGCATCACCCCGCTCAACTATATATCTACAAAAGAAAACAAAATAAAAATATCAATAAGAGCTATGGGAAGTGTTTGTAAACCCGCCGGGATACTGAACAGGTCCGCTGGCAGCGGGTAAATGCAAGCATGATGCCAAGACAACTTCGCTAGGGTACTGAACAGGCCTGATGGCAGCGAAGCAATGTTGGGTACATGAAAATCTGTGAAAAAGTGTAAAAAACCTCTTTAATGTCCTTTATTCTGATCTATAACTTCTTGACAGGATACAGATGTCTGAGTGGGTTAAATGGCAACCCTGTCGAGGCTATGGACGCCTACTGGCAGCAGTGGCCATGCCAACAATATTGAATATTTTATCATTAATATCGTGACTTGCTGATCTTAAGACTGTTATTAGTTTTCATCTTTTAAAACATCGTTGGAAAAGATGGTAAATGATGATGTTTGTACGATTTTCTGATTGTTGTTTTTTAAAGTTGAAATTTTCTTTGCTATTCTAATCTGAATTTTATTTCTTTTGACAGAGATAACTGCTTCTACTAGTGTGTCGCCATTGTTGGCAGCCAATTCAATTTTTCCATTACCCTATGAGCTGCCTACACCTATGTCTTCTGAACTTCAAATTATCATCGCATTTCTTCAAATAGGCGATATTTTCATTCTTTGCGACATTTGCAAATTGGTCTCCATTTTAGTTTTCACGACTGTAAGCGTGAAAACTCCTCCATCATTCTTTGAACTATCATGATCTTTTGTTGATATTTTGAATGGCACTTACCTTTGGATCATCATTATGTGGTTGAAAGGATTTTCGAACTATGCCTATTTGGCTATTCTTACTTTGATTGCGCAATTTGATTTTATTAAACTTGTAAGGCATTGAGCATATGGACTTATATTTTTTAGACTTGCCTAGTCCTTCAATTACATAGGGGTCATGGTTTATTTTTGTTTTTATACATAATGTGATCCTTATGTTAAAATTTATATAGCTCTTGGCCTGTCAATTTTATTTGAATTCGATTGGCTTAATGTTTTAAAAGTTTTGATTACACATTTATGCAATGGCGCGTTGGTTAAACATTTGGGCTTGATTTCACATTGAATATTCATGGTTTGAAATATGTAATGGCGCATTGGTATATCATTCATCGTTTGATTTTTGGGTCGGTTGAATAGTATGATTTGAACTATGTTATGATTGTTTCAACAGAGGGTTAATTCGCCGGTTGTACTTTGCCATTACTATTTTTCATGGCGGTAAGTGATTCCACCACCCTCGCATGCACACATTAATGCTTCCCCTTTGATTGTTCATAGTGGTTAGACCGAATGACTCTGCTCCTATGTGCTGGTGTTTTCGACCCAAACCCTTACCATGTGCTCGCACCATGGCCCCAGTCGTGAGGGCTGAACCAAATGGTAGCCAGGCTTTGTTGATGTTTGACAGTGCCCGTAGTGACCTTGAGGAAATTGGGTGGCTCCCGTTCATACAGAAATTTGATGGTTTTAACCTCTGCATTGATGAGAAATTCGCATTGACCTCTGATGGCTGTCGAGCCAAGGTCAGCGATGTTCAGTTGCAAATTGACGAGCAGTTCGTAAGTCTAGCTACGGGTTTGCCTATCACTGGACAAAGATGGTCCAAGAACTGCAAGGTAGAAGAAGTCCCTTGGACTTTTCTCTTTCAGTCACGTAAGGTTAGCTCCTGTGACAAAGTTTTGCCCATGACCATGCTGAAATAGCGATGGCATGACTTATTGATGATTATCAAGAAGTTCATCACCTGTGAGGGTCGGTATGGGTTTGTTTTCTTACACCACCTTCATCTGATTATGGTTTTTGTGGGTTTTGAGCTTAACATGCCGTATTACTTCCATAGAAGCCTATTCAAAATGTCTAAAAAATATAAAAGGAACCAGGATGATAGCAGCCTCTTTCACTATGGGCTGGTTAAAATGATTGTTGTTTTCCATCTGGGGTTACACCGAGAATGTTGGAACGATTTTCTTGCTCGCAATAATTTTGTCGATTCAAATCCAGCACAGGTTGACAAACCTGTGGTAACCGAGGATAAGTCTGTACCCCCGGTACCCTGCAGTATCTTTTTACCTAAACCCTTACCCGATTCACCTATCGACCTATCCCACTCTGTGACCAAGGATGTCGAATCTGTTAAGCCTGTGGGAAAGAAGCCTAAAGCAAAACCTACTGCAAACGCCAAAGGAAAAAAGAATGTGTGGCTAATCTCTCGAATGGCGTGGAACAAACCAAAACCCCCTGTCAATTCTAACCCTATTATGTTGAGCGAGGAATCTGATTCAAAGGTTGAACGTTTTTTGGCAAGTGAGTATCCCTATTCGGAAGGGTTGTGTGACAAACCCTCATACGACTTCGTGTCAAACCTACCACCTTACTTGCAAAATGACCTAGATTACCCTGGAATTAAGCTGCCATGTAAAGCCCCCGGTCATTCATCCAAACCCTCTCCCGAACCTGCAATACCACCCTGTGATCAATGCAGCTCATGGTTGGAAAGAACATATCTCAATGTGCCTATGCTACAGTCCAGAATTCACTATTTGGAGGAACAAGTTGCACGGCTTACCAGTCAAAAGGCTTAGTTGCAAGCCACTGATAAGAAACAGAGGACAACAGGTTCTATCTTGTTCAAAAATGTGGAGTCAGCTACAGCGGTGGTGAATTCTAAGCTGGTGTAATTGGATAGCCTCGTCACACAGGTATGTGTAATATCAATCATTTTTGTAAATAGTATGAGTTTATATAACAATTCAAATTTGGTTTGAATAGCTCTGTTCAGCATTGATTGGTTTCGTTACATTGTATACTTAGTTTTGCTTTGACTGAATGGAATTCTGTTTCCCAGTTTAGTTTCGATTAGATTTTAATCGATTCGATTGATTTGGTATGGATTTGAGTTATTTGATTTAGCCAAAATGAATGCTCTGCTGTCGATTGAAGTCGCTTGATAGACATAAGTTGTTTCTCATATTTTGATTCAGAACACAATCACATTTTGTTTTGATTTTGTTATGATGTATATGCTATGATTGGTAACAATTGTGATATGGTCAACTGTTACGGTTTTCTGTCTATATGGATTTCGACCAACTCGAATACAGTTTGGATTGTTGTTAATATGATTCTGTATGAATTTACCCAAATCGCGAATGGATTCAATTCGTAACAGTTATGTGAAACCCAGCCGGTTAATTCATTTTAGTTTGCTATTTAGAACGACCCTCTTATCAGTTGGATTTGTAATGAATATTCAGTTACAAGTTGATTTGTAAAATGAGATTGGATTCACTATTATTCTATATTCAACTCACTCACGATTTGTTTCGTTTGTTGCCCAGTTTATGATTATCGTTTCTGTTGACTTGATGATGGTTGTGATCACTATTAATTGATCATGTATGTTAACTGTATAATGCTCAGTGATCGAAATCTATGGTGAATTTTGGTTGATATCGTTATGAATGTCTTATTACCCATTATCGTAACAGTCTTTCCATCTTTGTAGTTAATTAAAATGACATGAATCTTAGACTGCATAATTATAGCCATAACGAATGGATTATGATTGTGTTGGATTAGATTGTATCACACATGATATGACTCACTATGGATTTCATTTGATATGAAACAGTCTTGTTACTGTTTGACCCGATTTTACGGTAAAATGAAACAGAGTATTCTCACCCCTGTTTYGATTAAAWTCACTTTTGATTATGTTTTATATTGAATGAGAAAATCATTTGAATCATTAGTGATTCGTTTTTAATGTTTATTAAAAGAAAATTGGATTTGATTCTTTTAAAAGGATTTGATTTGATTTCTATCTGATCCTGTATGCTATTTTAGACTAGCTACAGAATCAGATGATTCTGTAGCTAAGTCTGTAGAATCAAATTTTTATTGTTTTGTAAATGAAATACCTTTCTAACTTGTTATTTTTGATCTATTGCAGATGAATTCGAAATTACAGTGGATTTGATGAGCAGTTAGGGGATATTTCAAATATTTCACTTGTATTTTAGTTTCCTAGTTTAGTCGATTTTGGGATATCTCCCAGATTATGTAAAACTGTTTGATATTATCCACAGGGAGGTTTTACCCTGTGGAGAGACTTATAAATACCTATCTTTTTTGTAGTAATGTTCATCCTCATTCAGGGGAGAACAAGGATATGGATTTTTAAGACAGACTGAGGCAGAATTTGGTGTTTTGTTAGAGCTTTAGCTTCTCATCATATCAATATTTTGTTTCGTGTTGTGTATATCAATTTGTATCTAGTTAATGACTACTTTAGCTATCGTAATCATGTGCAAATGATATAATCTAATCATTGTAATCCATATCTGATCTCTTCCAGTGTTTAAAAAACATAGCAATTGTTTAATTCAATTTGTGAATGACAGGTTTCCCTTCTTCATAAAGTTGGATTATAAAATATAAGTTTTTGCATAACAGGTTTCCCTTATTGCAGAGATTTATAGATCATAAAATTGTTATGATTTTTTATGTCTTGTTTGTCCTGTAAACAACTCAAAGAGCAGCGCAGCCTATCATTTATGAGAAGCTTCTGGACTAACCGATGCGAGTTTACTTCCGCCGACCAGCTTCAAAGTCATCATACACAGGACAAATTAGGAGCATTTCCAGGTCAGTTAGTCCCTTCTTTGTTTACTGTTCTTATTAGTAGTTTAGTTTAGATATAAGTCTAGTTAGATTTATATTAGATCGTTTAATTTTAGTAAATATATTAGATCGTTTAATTTCAGTGAGTTTTATTTCTTTTTCATAAAATCATAAAATCAAAAAACATATCTCACTGTCTTACGATAGAAAGTAAATGATTTTTACAGGTTTTATTCAAATCTGCTACTTGTAGATATTGTATATTTGTGAATAAGTTGTAAGTTAATCAGTTAATTAGTAGAGTTAGTGTAATAGTAATTAGTAGTTTGTATATAGAATAGTTAGAGTAGTTTATATTTAGTTTTAGTTTAATTTATTTAGTAGTTCGTTTTAATTAGATTAGTGTGTTAGTTAGTTCGTTAGTTTAGTTTGTTTATTTAGTTTTAGTTAATTTATTTAGTTTTATTTGTTTTAGATAGATTAGTCAGTTTAGAATAGTGTTCTCTTTGGTTTTCTTAGAATATTAGAGCGGCCAACGGAGATGTTAAACCCGTTAGGGTGGTTCATTCCAAACGGCTTGGGTTATTAGACAACCGCGGACCGGTTCCACTCTCTCAATTGACGGACAGACAATTTCGCTCGTCAACAAGGCATAAAGCCCCTTAATACTCGGTCACATGCTATTAATATGTCCAAGCGCTAGCCCAAAGGGTTGTGCACTGGCCCCTTTAGCTCAAATATCTGGTCATATGGTTAAGCTCTCGAATTCAAAGGCTAAGTTATAGCCTTAACTCCCACGCCCACATAACATAACTATGTGCATGTGGTAAGGATCTGAACTATAGCCCATGGCCCCATGCCCATGGCTTATCCCTTGGGTGGAAGCTTCCCATGCATTCATTTGTGGAGGCGTAGACATATGGGAGTGCACAAATCCATGGGTTGGGACTTAGCCCCAATCCTTTTTGCCCCCATTCAACAC
Source organism: Picea mariana (assembly GCA_032191745.1). Taxonomy (NCBI): domain Eukaryota; kingdom Viridiplantae; phylum Streptophyta; class Pinopsida; order Pinales; family Pinaceae; genus Picea; species Picea mariana. The sequence goes on along the minus strand of JASDQU010014706.1, from coordinate 124,501 downwards.
TTTACAACACTTTAAATAAAAGTTTGTAGAATTGTAGTAACAAGTCGTATGGTGGCGCATTGGCATACAACATACTCCCAAGGCATAGCCTCTTTTTGGAGGTCATGAGTTCAAAACTCATGGAGACCATAATTTTTATAACATACACAAAACGAGACAACCACATGGTGCCACATGGCAGCCCAAGTCTGGGCCACGTGGCACCTCCTTATTCACTGGACTGATGTCACTTGTCAATCAATGATTCACCCATTTGTTAGCTTCGTACCTTCCCTATCAGCAATTGGCCACATAAGCACACCTGCCACATCATCACTGTACTTGCCATGTGTCATGTTGTATGGACTGCCACATGTCCAATTTTTATTGGTCCAAATCAGCCCCTAAAAATGCCAAAAATGACTGCCACGTGGCACGTCCTAGTGCTACCACGTGTCCTGTTGATGTTATGCTGATGTCATCTGCCACTTGTCTTGCTGACGTACTGCTAATGTCAGCAGTATGAACTGTTGACTTTGACTTTGACTTTTTACCAATTTGACCTAAACTTCAAATATCGATATCAGGAGCATACAATGTTTGTTTGATCCCATTTAAGTTGCACTGGGTTTGTATTGATTGCACCTTCACACACATCCATTTTGACGTCATTCTGAGAACATTGAAATTTAGGCTTTTCTGAGCTCTATCAAGCTCTTGGATCCAAATCTAGATCATGCCTTCCCACTAAGGACCTTTTGGACCCCAAAAGGTTTATTACATCAATTGAATCTATCCTTACATCAATCAAATAATTGCAAACAACCTAGACTTAACATTAACTAGACTCAATAAGTGATTTCATAAATCAAATCACTTTTATTACATCAATGACAATGACACTGACTCAATTTACATACAGGGCATAAAATCTGCCCAGTTCCAGTCAGAAGACCCATCTCCTACCAACGAAGTGTCACGGTCGTTCTTCTGCTTCTCCACAATATCCACCTACTGTCCTCTTGCCGTGTCCTTCTACTCCTTGGAAGCATCCTTCTATTTCTTTGTAGCATCCATCTTTTGCTCGGGTCGTTCAGGCTTTGTTGAGTGTCGCAACTCTGGATGCAACCTCCAATAGCTATCCTCACAATGTCCACTCTTCTGACAATGTGAGAAAGTGTTTCTTGCTCAAAGAAACTTGATGGAATCATCCCCTGACTGAGTCGAATCCCCCTTAGATTTCTCTAACTCCTGCCCTGGCTGCACTGATTTTGCTTGCAAATTATTTTTGATCTGCAATGTCACATCATCGCATCTTGACATACTTCTTGTCACCATGATCTTTCTTCCATATACTTTCTGTTTCCAACAGTCTGCAACACAATGGTTATTGCTGCTACAAAACGTGCATGGAATCATTTTCCTGATAAGTTCATGACTCTAGCATGCTCATGAGTAAAGGTGGGCGAAGGTGATTTATAACTTACAACCTGATTACCTTTCTTTCGCGACTCGTTGTTTGCATCATTGTTGGCTTGAGTTGCCTATTTGACTTGCCGAGTCTGAAACCATTCTGGTGTCAATTCTGGATGCCACTTCTAACAATGGTCAGCATCGTGTTCGAACTTTTGACAGTGTGTGCAGCGAATCACCGGACTCTCATCCTTATAATATCCTCCTGCATATCCCAATCCTTCCCAGAGTGGACGCTCATGCACTTTAATCGGCTAGGCTCTACCTTGGCCATATTTTCCAAGGCCTTGTCCCTTCCGGTATCCTAACTTCGATAGAATTCTCATACCGACTCCTTTGGTATGTTTCTCAAATGATGCTATCTCTAGATGGTTGGACTCCACTTCCTGATCAGCTACAGGTGAGGCTGGAGTGTAATCAGTGCTTTCTACTGGCGAAGAGAATGTGCCAATCGCCTCTCCTATCGACTGCTCCTCAACCGGAGTAGCAGGAGTATATGAATCCTCCTCATCTGATTGCCTCTAGAATGGATGAGTTCCATCATCCCTGACAAGGCTTGAGCTTCTAACTGAAGGACTTCCTCCAACTGGCCTTGCTTCCATTGCCAACATCAACATTCACATTTTTTCCCTATCTTCCTCGATAATGTGCACCAATATTCGCAATTCAGCATTATTTTTTTGCATGGCTTGGTTGATCTCCTCGAGCTCCTGGAGTCTAGCTCTCTTCAAGCATTTTCCCATATTCACAGTTCCTGCAAATTTGAGCCTTCTTTGATACCACTTGATCTGAAAAATCGAAGGCTTAGAAATTACACACTATAACCTCAATTTAATCAAGACCATTTTCTGACGGTGCATGTGAATCTGAAAACAACAAAGACTTGAATAATTAATAGAAATAACAGATAACACAAGAATTCAAATGATCAACAAATTGAACACAAGAAGTTGATAACGGAGTTCGGCAATCTCGCCTACGTCTCCAGGCCTTTGTCTTCAGTGAGGGAGGTTTTCTCTATTCAATATTCAATGATTTACAATCTACATTCAAATTATATCATATAGGTCTCTGACTAACTAGTTATATTATGTTCTGTCTCAGAAACCTGATGCAATAGACAACACTAAAAACGGAGTAATAGAACTCTTGGAAACTGCCTCCAAAGCTCAGCTACTTTGCATTGCTCAAGACTACTTGACCTTGGATTCAAGCTTCTTTGTTGCTTCTTGCTTGTGTAAAACCTCACAATGGCTTGGTTTATATAGCCATGAGGTATAGGGATCAAATCCCAACATCCCAATTTTTGTGGCACTCAATTTGGCCCAATATCCACCAAGATATGGCAAAATAACCAAAACTGCCCAAAAATTAGTGAGAAAATCACTAAACTATAGTGTAAAACCCATTTTTTAACAAAATATGGGCATAAGCTCCCATAATAGGCGTCCAACCCCTTAATACTTGGTCACATGCTATTAATATGTCTAAGCACCAGCACAAAGGGCTGTGTGTTGGCCCCTTTAGCTCGAATATCTGGTCATATGGTTAAGCTCTCAGATCCAAAGGCTAAGTTATAGCCTTAACTCTCGTGCCCACATAACAGAACTCTGTGCATGTGGTAAGGATCTGAACTATATCCCGTGGCCCCCGCACCCATGGCTTATCCCTTCGGCAGAAGCTTCCCATGCATTCATTTGTGGAGGCATAGGCATATGGGAGTGCACAAATTAATGGGTTGGGGCTTAGCCCCAACCCTTTTCGCCCCCATTCAACACTTTACAACACTTTAAATAAAAGTTTGTAGACTTGCAGTAACAAGTCGTATGGTGGCACATTGGCATACAACATACTTCCAAGGCATAGCCTCTTTTTGGAGGTCACGAGTTCAAAACTCGTGGAGACCATAATTTTTATAACATACACAAAACGAGCCAACCACGTGGCAGCCCAAGTCTGGGCCATGTGGCACCTCCTTATTCGTTAGAATGATGCCACTTGTCAATCAATTATTCACCCATCTGTCATATCTGTACCTTCCCTATCATCAATTGGCTACGTAAGCACACCGGCCACATCATCACCATACTTGCCACGTGTCATGTTGTACAGACTGCCACGTGTCCAATTTTTATTGGTCCAAATCAGCCCCTAAAAAACCCAAAAATGACTGCCACAAGGCACGTCCTGATGCTACCACGTGTCCTTCTGACATCATCCTAATGTCATCTGCCACCTGTCCTGTTGACGTACTACTGACATCAACAGTACGGACTGTTGACTTTGACTTTGACTTTTTTCTAGTTTGACCTAAACTTCAGATCACGATATCAGGAGCATACGAAATCCATTTGAGCCCATTTAAGTTGCTTTGGGTTCGTATTGACGAGGTTTTCTCACATGCCCGTTTTGACGTCATTCTAAGAACATTAATTTTTAGGCTTTTCTGAGCCCTATCAAGCTCCTGGATCCAAATCTGGATCACACCTTCCCACTAAGGACCTTTTGGACCCCAAAAGGTTTATAACATCAATTGAATCTATCCTTACATCAATCAAATAATGACAAACAACCTAGACTTAACATTAACTAGACTCAATAAGTGATTTCATAAATCAAATCACTTTTATTACATCAATGACAATGACACTGACTCAATTTACATATAGGGCATAAAATCTATCCAGTTCCAGTCGGACGACCCATCTCTTGCCAACGAAGTGTCAGGGTTGTTCCTCTGCTTCTCTGCAACATCTGCCTATTGTCCTCTTGGAGCGTCCTTCTTCTCCTCAGTAGCATCCATCTGTTCCTTTGCATCATTTGTATTTTTCTCGAGCCCTTCAATCTTTGTTGAGCATCGCAACTCTAGATGCAACCTCCAATAGATATCCTCACAATGTCATATCTTCTGACAATGTCAGCAAGTGTTTTTTTCTCGAAGAAACTTGATGGAATCGTGCCCTAACTGAGCCGAATCCCCCTTGGATTTCTCTAACTCCTTCCCTGGCTACACTGACTTTGATCATAGATTCTTTTTGATCTGGAATGTCATGTCATCGCATATTGGCGTACTTCTTGTCTCCATGATCTTTATTCCATATACTTTTTTTTTCCAACAGTCTACAACATAATGGTTATTAATGCTACAAAACATGCATGGAATCATTTTCCTAATAAGGTTCATGACTCTAGCATGCTCATCGGTAATGGTGGGTGAAGGTGATTTATACCTTACAACCTGTTTACCTTTCTTTCGCGACTCATTGTTTGCATCACTGCTGGCTCGAGTTGCCTATTTTCCTTGCCGAGTCTGAAACCATTCTGGTGTTAATTCTGGATGCAGCTTCCAACAATGGTCAGCATCGTGTCCTAACTTTTGATAGTGTGTGCAGCGAATCACCGGACTCTCGTCCTCAGAATATCCAATTGCATATCCCAATCCTTGCTGGAGTGAACACTCATGCACTTCAATCGGCTCGGCTCTGCCTTGGCCATATTTTCCAAGGCCTTGTCCCTTCCGATATCTAAACTTCGATAGCATTCTCATACTGACTCCTTTGGTATGTTTTGTTGAAATAATGTAACTATGAAGAGTATTCTTATTATTATTGTTATTTTATTACTAAGATTAATCCCCATTGTGGATTAATCATGTTGGTAATTGTATTAGGACCAAATCCCCTTTTGCGGATTGGTCATCGGACAATTGTAATAGGCAGAATAAGAAGTCGGCCCCAACATTTATTATTGAGGTGCAAAATTAAATTAAAGGTGGGTTTACCCACCCAGAGTGAGAGGTTGGCCCTGCCAGTGAAACCCTTTCACACGTGCCAGTCTTGTATATATAGGGAGGCTAGCGCCTCACTTTAGTGCCTCACTTTAACACATAAATACCAAAGCCATTCTTCAGTTACACGGCTTTGAAGTGCAATCTACTTGATGAAGAACCTACATGCTTTGAAGAGGCCATTCAAAAGAAGGAATGGGCAGATGCCATGACAGAGGAATACCAATCCATAATAAAGAATGATGTATGGGAAATAGTTCCCAGACCAAAAAGTAAGGATGTGGTATCATCAAAATGGCTCTTCAAAATGAAACATGCTGCTGATGGAAGTATTGAGAAATATAAAGAAATATTTGTCGCTCGTGGCTTTTCCTAGAAGGAAGGCATTGACTATGAAGATACATTCGCTCCTATGGCCAGATACACTTCGATCAGAACCATTATAGCTCTTGATGCCAAGATGAAATGGAAGCTGCACCAGATGGACGTGAAGACAGCTTTCCTGAATGGTGTTATCGAAGAGGAAGTGTATATAGAGAAACCCCAAGGATTTGAGGTTGAAGACAGGAAGTCTCATGTCTGTCGATTGAAGAAATCCTTATACGGATTGAAGCAAGCTCCCAGAGCTTGGTATGGTCGTATAGATAGTTTCTTGACGAGCTTAGGCTTTACCAAGAGTAAAGTAAACTCAAATATCTACTTCAAAATTATGGATAATGAACCAGTAATTTTACTACTGTATGTGGATGACTTATTCTTAACTAGAGAAGAAAATCTCATCGTTGAATGTAAACAGAGACTTGCCACAGAATTTGAAATGAAATACCTTGGTCTAATGCATTACTTCTTAGGCCTTGAGGTATGGAAGAGTCCAGAAAGAATCTTCCTTAACTAAGGGAAGTACACAGTCGAAATCTTAAAAAGATTCGACATGCTAGAATGCAAGCCCATGAATACACCCATGGAAGTGAAGCTGAAGCTGCTAGTTGATACTTCGTCAGACTTGATAGATGCCACACTGCACAGACATATTATTGGATCATTGATGTACCTAACAAACACCGGAACAAACATTTGTTTTGCAGTGAACACTTTGAGTCAGTTTCTGGTAGAGCCCAAACGTGTTTACCTAGTGGCTGCAAAACATGTGATGAGGTGCCTTAAAGGTACAATGGATTATGGTCTTAGCTATGATGGAGATCATGACTTCACATTGAGTGGATATACAGATGCATATTGGGCAGGAAGCGTTGTAGACAGAAAAAGAACTTCCGGATGTTGTTTTAGATTGGGATCATCCATGATCTCATGGCAGAGTAGGAAGCAATCTAGTATTGCTCTCAGCACAATGAAAGCAGAGTACACTGCCACATGTTCTTCTAGCTATGAAGCTATATGGCTTTGAAAGTTTCTAACAGGCCTATTTGACTTGGAGATGAGAGAAATCGTGATTCTATGTGACAACCAGAGCTGCATAAAGACGACAGAGAATCCTGTATTCCATGACAGGTCGAAAAACATAGAGATCTGCTATCATTTCATCCGCGACATGGTACAGAGAGGAGCCTTGAAGCTCCAGTACATTAGCATAGATGAACAAGTTGTTGACGTGTTGACCAAACCTCTATCTCGTGTAAAGTTTGAACACTTTCGAGATAAGCTTGGTATAGTCCGAAAGGACCCTCCCTGAAAGGGGGAGTATACTTAGTCCTTTCTTCTAACCTCGTTGTTAGACGTAAAGCAAGATGAGTCATTGCTTCTGACCTCTCTGTTAGACGTAAATCATGACGTTGTTTGTTCCTTGCTTCTGACCTCGTTGTTAGACATAAAGAAAGATGAGTCATTGCTTCTGACCTCACTGTTAGACGTAAAGCATGACGTTGTGGATTCCTTGCTTCTGACCTAGTTTTTAGACGCAAAGCAAGATGATTCCTCACTTATGACCTGGTTGTTAGATGTAAAGAGAGATGTTGATGTGTTCCTTGCTTCTGACCTAGTTGTTAGACATAAAGCAAGATGATTCCTCGCTTCTAACCTCGTTGTTAGATGTAAAGCGAGATGTTGATGTGTTCCTTGCTTCTGACTTATTTGTTAGACATAAAGCAAGATGATTCCTCGCTTCTGACCTCGTTGTTAGACATAAAGCGAGATGTTGATGTGTTCCTTACTTCTAACCTCATTATTATACGTAAAGCAAGATGATTCCTCGCTTCTGACCTATTTGTTAGACGTAAAGAGAGATGATGATGTGTTCCTCACTTTTGACCTAGTTGTTAGACATAAAGCAAGATGATTCATTGCTTCTGACCTCATTGTTAGACGTAAAGCAAGATGTGACTGACACTGAGCTACCAGCTTAACCACTGTGACATTGAGCCAGTGTAGTATTGTGATGTGACAGCCTAGTGCTATGATGAGGTATCATTTTTACTGATACATTTTGATGCAGATGATGATGGCATTCTTTCGAGAATGATAATGCTGCCGATGAAGAAAACTTTCGATGACTCATAAATATGCTAGCCAATGTTTCAAGATGATATTGACAATACTGTCCTCCTGATGCCACTAATGATGCAGACCTCTCTCGCCTGATGCTGTTAAAGAAATCCCTTCTTGTTAAGGGGGAGTGTTGAAATAATGTAACTGCAAAGAGTATTCTTATTATTATTGTTATTTTATTATTAAGATTAATCCCCATTGTGGATTAATCATGTCGGTAATTGTATTAGGACCAAAACCCTTTTGCGGATTGGTCATCGGACAATTGTAATAGGTAGAATAAGAAGTCGGCCCCAATAGTTATTATTGAGGCCCAGAATTAAATTCAAGGTGGGTTTACCCACCCAGAGTGAGAGGTCAGCCCTGCCAGTGAAACCCTTTCACACGTGTCAGTCTTGTATATATAGGGAGGCTAGCACCTCACTTTAACACACAACTCACTTGCTCATTCTCTTATGAGGCAAGCTGCAATTACCAATTGGAGAGAGGAGAAGAAGAGTGATGCATCTTTGGGGGAGGACTATCTATATTGGTTTTAGTTATCTCTTGAAAATTGTACTAGCAATTTATGATAAGGAAGTTTTTGCTGGGTTTTCTTCTCCTAGAGGGTTTCCCAGGATAGATGTTGTGTCTCTTGTGAATGTGTATTTCTCAATGATCTTGTTCTTATGATGCTCTTATCTAATAAAATGCAAAGAACTATAATAATGGCATAAACATTAACATGTTTCTCAAATGTTGTTATCTCCGGATGGTTGGACTCCACTTCCTGATCAGCTACAGGTGAGGCTGGAGTGTAATCAGTGCTTTCTACTGGCAAAGAGAATGTACCAATGGCCTCTCCTCCATATTTGTGTGCTTGGGATGGTAACTTTCAACAGCCGACAATAGACTTCGTCCATCTCGGTGTACTTAGAAAAAGTCGGCTTGATGAGGAAGATGCACTTGATTTCATGTTGTATGTTGAGGTCATGCTGTAGAGTTTCCAAGAACGCTTTGCCCGTGATGCTGCCTTGTATCCCTGAAAACTTGGAACTGTCTTTGGTCATGGTAGCGATATTTTTCTTGTAATCGAACAAAGTCATTAATTTATCATCTAGGACACATAGATCAGGAAGACCCTTTTTCTGTAAGGATTCAATCTTGCTAAAAAATCTATGGGCCCCAATGTCCATGTTCTGAGCTTTCTCCTCCAACTACAACATTAATCCTATCTTGGTCAACACTCTTTTGACTTCAAGGATATTTTATGTCTTGTCTTCAAATTTTAGGTCCTCAAGATCTTCCTTGGTTTTTGAATTCAAAAACTTGATGATCTCGTTGACTGTCGAGGTCATCTCACCTAGCTCTGTTCTTATCCTGGCAATGGGCTGCCTACTCTTTAACACCAGATCATGTTGCTTGAACATGATTTGCACCATGGGACACATTTCATTTATGGATTTCGAGATATCTATCCAGATATTTTCCTTAGCCTCAGCTAATGTCTTTCCTGCCACTGTTTGTTTATGGAGTTGTTGTATTTCTTGCTTGAGTTTCTATGATACTTGTATATCAATATTGTATTTTTTTTTGGAAAGAAGACTTGAGTTCATGTAGACTTTCAATCACCATTTTCATCCTATTGATCTTTTTTCCCTACAGAGTCATTTCGTCCATGGACTTTGCTAGCTCCATAGTTTTTTCCAGTGCTGTCAATGGAGCTGCTGATGGAATTTATGTTGTAGTGGTTGTTGGCACAGTTGTTGTACTAACTTCTGCGATGGGAACTGCAATCAATGGAATGACTTCCATCGGGGTCGATTGTTCCTTCTCTTTCAATAACTTTTCCAACTCTGCCTCCATTTCCCTGAGATGTGTGTTCTACTACATGATAAGTTTCAACAATTCTTCTTTCTCGTTTTCTGCCTTGGCTATTTCTTTAGCTTGTGAATCCTCTGTTGGTGGAAATTTCAGTTGTTTTCTCAAAGATGCAATTTCAGCATTATTTTTCTTCAAAATTTCCTCTGCTGCTTTTAGATTCGAGGGATCATACCCAATCTTGAGCACCAACTCCTCTAAGGATTTTATTTTGTTATCCTTTGCAAAAGAGGATATATTTTCCAACTTCAATTGGGTCTGAACAATGCTTAAAGACACCTGTAACTTTGTTGTTGTAGAGGAAGCATGTGTCAATGTGGAGAAAACCATTTCTCCAATCTGTCTGTGCAAGTCCATCTAGTCAGCTAGATGGACTTGTTGGGTGTCAAAAACGATAATTGACCTCTTGTAATCATTGATATCTTTGGGTTGAGGCACCTGTGCTTGCAGAAATGCTAGAAGCATTCTTCCTTTCTCTGTGTCAAAGGCTGACAACAATCGATGTTGTGCTGTGGAAGTTTGATTCCAAAACTGAGAGTAGGTGTTGTTGTTCAGCATCTGGTTCTTCTTTTTAATCATTTCATATTTTTCAAAAATGCTTAGAGGTACAGATCCTTGTGGATTTTGAGTGGTCACAACTATTTTTGTCTGATTCTTTAAAGAATAAGTTGACACCACATGTTGTCTTCTTTCAATCATTGTGGCAAAGTAGGGCTCTTCCTTACCAGACATGTGAGAAGCATGAGTGGTTTTGGGTTTCTTGTTGTATACCTGAAAATCTTCTGTTGATACCTCAATGATTGAAGGTGAATCATCCTTTCTTGGCCCTTTTTCCTTGGGTACCTGTGGAATGGTAGCCAATGAAAAAGAGACTGAAGGAGAATCATGTGGCTCTGTATCTACCAGAGTGTTTGCTTCCCACTCTGTCTGGTTCACATACTTTTCAATTTCTGGTTTGAGGGTGTGGGCATAAGGTGAAATTTTTTTCTTGGATCTCATCTCTACAATGATCCCATTGGGGTCATGTCACCAAATAAAACTGGTGTTGAATTTCATTTCCTTCAATAATTTATCTGCCTCTTCCCCAACAGCTCGACTGTTGCAGATAAATGGTCCTATTTTCCCTTTGATCCTCATCTGTTGTTTTTTCTTTAGAGACACAAAATGGATGTCATCTAAGTTTATCATCTAATGAATATACTCCAGTGCGAATATTCAAATAGGCACATACTTGGGAAACTTGTATGGAGCCAGTTCACACCCATATAATCTGATTTCTATGTGATTCTGGTATAGAAACTAGTCCCCAGTCTTTGCGAAATCCGAAAGGTGCAAAACTCTTTGGATCTCCTCGTTTATCCTCGGCTCAGGTCTCCCACTAAGAATACCTACAACTGGGTGATAAAACAACTCAATGATTTTTTTAAAAGTGAACTCAGTGGAGTTTGTCCTGAGCAGTGACGTCCATAAAGTGACTGCTTGAGGTTTTCCTTCCTTGTCCATCTTCTGCATGTGAAAGGAAAATTTGTCTTCTTGATAGAACATGAACATGTAGGCCAGTATTGAAGAATACTGGAACATGCCTTCTATAGGGAAATTTTCTAGCTGGTTGTGCAGGTTCTCAGCCAAGAAACCGCTGTAGTCGAAATGGGTGGTGACTTTCTCTTCAATGGAGAAAATGGATAGGAAACCTAAGATAGGTTCATCCACCCATTCATCTGAGAAGTAACCGAGCAAGCAACACATTGTGGAGATAATTGGGTTTCCCCTTTTGGAAAATATGGAAGAATGGTAGGGAGGATTATTTTTAGGGAATTGGGCGTTTCGAGGGAGGAAAAGCTCAAAGATTTGTGCTTTTTGGGGAAATGACAAGTTTTGATACATTTCTGTCAGAATTTCAAGTGTAAGGGGAGAACGAGGTTCGGCTCTGGGTACCTCCATCATTTGATCGATGGCCTTGGGTGTAATTAGGAAAAAGGTTTCTTTGGTCAAAGAAACTATGGTTTTCTAATCAGGGAGGTAGTGTGCTTGGCATTTGAGAGGGAATTTAGGGAAATGAAAGATCTTGGGAAAAAGATACTAGGGGAAATTTGACTGCCAAAGCGCATTTTCATCGCCCTGATCGATGAAGGTGTCTTTAAACTATGAATGTATCTCGGCAAAATAAAAATCAGACCTAGTTTCTAAAATCAAGTAGGTCTGTGTCTGCTAACGGGATCCGGTCGAGATCGACCAGAGGTGGGAGAAAAGGATTTTCCTCCGCATTTGACTTTTTTCTTTTGGGCGCCATTGATTTCCACCGATACCTGCACACTGAACACACGTTAGTAGGAGAAAAAATCTGGTTGGATGAGGTGTTGTAGAGGCGAAGGAAAATGAGTCTCTGATACGCAGGGAGTGTGAATGGACTGGGAACTGACTGAAATGGGATTGAATTTGAGTGAACGGGTATCCGTTGGGCAAAAAAGGACAGGTCAGATGAACAATGAGTATGTGGTCAATCATAAATTCCCAACGGGTCATTTAGAGTGTGAGAGGGAAGGATGAAAGATGTCTGATGTGTGTCTCTGGTCGACGTGTAGACTGGTGATTAATGGGCGAATGCGAAATATATGACTTGTAACAGTTAGATGGATGGGACGTGCTGACAGGGTCGTGACATGGAACTTCCAGAGGGTGGTTGTGGGATGTGATACCTCAGGATGGTGGTGGTGAGTTGTAAAAATGGTAGGCAGTAAATGTTTGGAGAGGGGGAGTTAGGATGCAATGAGGTGATGTCACGTTGGGATGGGGCCCGTCTTGACTTTGCTTCATTCCAGACCCCGCCCCATCGTTAAAGGTTGAACGGTCGAGAGGGTCCGGGATCCCTTGTTGACCGTTGATCTGGGCGAAGCTGGATTAGTCGTTGATTTGGGCACGTTCTTTAAACATCATGTCGAA